>SJYT01059239.1:141122-254040 GCA_006410635.1 Cephalophus harveyi | reverse complement strand
ACCATTTCTGTCCTTTATCGAGCCCATCCTTGCATGAAATGTTCCCTTGGTATCTCTAATTTTCTTGAAGAGATCTCTAGTCTTTCCCATTCTGTTGTTTTCCTCTATTTCTTTGCATTGATCACTGAAGAAGGCTTTCTTATCTCTTCTTGCTATTCTTTGGAACTCTGCATTCAGGTGCTTTTATCTTTCCTTTTCTCCTTTGCTTTTCTCCTCTCTTCTTTTCACAGCTATTTGTAAGGCCTCCCCAGACAGCCATTTTGCTTTTTTTCATTTCTTTTCCATGGGAATGGTCTTGATCCCTGTCTCCCATACAATGTCACAAACCTCCATCCATAGTTCATCAGGCACTCTATCTATCAGATCTAGGCTCTTAAATCTATTACTAACTTCCACTGTATAATCATAAGGAATTTGATTTAGGTCATACCTGAATGGTCTAGTGGTTTTCCCTAATTTCTTCAATTTAAGTCTGAATTTGGCAATAAATAGTTCATGATCTGAGCCACAGTCAGCTCCTGGTTTTGTTTTTGCTGACTGTATAGAGCTTCTCCATCTTTGGCTGCAAAGAATATAATCAATCTGATTTTCTGTGTTGACCATCTGGTGATGTTCATGTGTAGAGTCTTCTCTTGTGTTCTTGGAAGAGGGTGTTTGCTATGACCAGTGAGTTCTCTTGGCAAAACTCTATTAGCCTTTTCCCTGCTTCATTCCATATTCCATGGTCAAATTTGCCTGTTACTTCAGGTGTTTTTGACTTCCTACTTTTGCATTCCAGTCCCCTATAATGAAAAGGACATTTTTGGGGGGTGTTAGTTCTAAAAGGTCTTGTAGGTCTTCATAAAACCGTTCCACTTCAGCTTCTTCAGCATTACTGGTTGGGGCATAGACTTGGATAACTGTGATATTGAATGGTTTTCCTTGGAGACGAACTAGTCCCCTATAATGAAAAGGACATTTTTGGGGGGTGTTAGTTCTAAAAGGTCTTGTAGGTCTTCATAGAACCATTCAACATCCACTTCTTCAGTGTTACTGGTTGGGGCATAAACTTGATTATCTTAAAGTACTTGTCATGCAGAATGTGGCATCCCAGCCAAGACACAATGAATCTGAATCTGCTGATAAGAAATAGGAAGCTTCAAGATTTATTTGATTCAGTAGGTAATAGAGAGTTCCAGTCCAGAGGGAAAGTCCATGTGAATTGACATTGGATAAAGAATAAGAACTTGTTGCCTGTGGTGACCAGCTATGCCTCTCCTATGTCCCTGATGTCATTGTCTTTATTCTCAGCATTTACTCACTTATTCTATACCAAAAAGCAAATTTTGTTTACTGTCTATTTATAAAAAATCCCTCAATCTTCAAAACTACAAAACTCAATTAAAGTTGATATTTTATTCATGAGCCTTACAATTATCACCTTTAATTCTACTCATGATCAAAGGGCAAGGTAATACAAGCCAGAGTGCATTAAGAACTCAGTCTTGGGATATTCATTTCCTTCAGGAAATATGGCTTAAGGTACAAACGTCTTTGAATATGCCCTGGAATCTAAATGTTTTAGCTCTCAAGGCAAAAAACTATCTTTGCAGTATATTTTTCCTTTGTAAAGGGAGAATTCAAGGCAATTTTTCTACTCCTATTACTCCTTCAGAAGAGTTGGCTGTAATTAGCAAAGAAAACAAGACCTGAACATTTGCATAAACAACCTAAAAGAGTATTTTTCTAAATACTTGCTACATTTAACTCAAGTGGCAGAAAGCAGGAAATATTTATGATACTACCATAGCACATTGAAATTACTGTTTTATGTTATTCAAATATGAAGCATTATTTAACAATACAGTTTATATTAAAAAAAAAAACAGTAAAAATAATTCCTCAGCATTGCACTACATATAGTGTTTTATATATTATTAAATTGAGCAATTTAGGCTAATAATATAAAATATACTAAAACAGATTATGATCTGGGCTTCCTGGTGGCTCAGAAGGTAAAGCATCTGTCTGCAATGTGGGAGACTCAGGTTCAATCCCCAGGTCGGGAAGATTCCCTGGAGAAGGAGATAACAACCCACTCCAGTACTCTTGCCTGGAAAATTCCATGGACAGAGGAGCCTGGTAAGCTACAGTCCATGGGACTGCAAAGAGTCACACACGATTGAGTAACTTCACTTCAATGTAGGTTCATTATGGTAGAAAATAAAGTATCATTCTTGCGAATGAAGTTGATAATGGGGGAGGCTATTCATGTATAGGGATGGAGGTATTTTGGAAACTGTCTTTCAATATTGTTGCAAAACTAGTGTAAAAATGATATTACAAAACTCACCTTAAACAATAAAAAATATTTAACGTAAAAAAATAAAAAATACAATTAAAATTGTAATTAAGAAAAAATGAGCAAATTAGTCTAATAATATAAAACAATATAATTTCAAAACAATTAGTGGAATTGAATTCAGAAAGTTAATTAAAGTTATCAGAAATTGATTAACTTTCTTATTAATTAAATCCCAGAAATATTTAAGTGAATTAGTAGTTACAGAGTATGCATTCATCTAAATTAAGAAACAGGATAATTCAGCTTTAATGAGGTAATTTTAATTCTAGAAAATTCAATGATGCATAATTTTGGGGAAATTTCTGATTCTTTTAGGTGGAAGATATCATTACAATACATCATATGTGACAGACATTGTATAGTCACTTAATGAACTTTATAGTTGAGATGTCTCTGGGATTTTTTGCAAAATCTACCTTTGGAATCAAAACCAAATGGGAAGCCAGGTTAGTAGACAATGGCATGAGAGAAGCACATACAAGAAACTATTGAAATTCAGCTAATTTTCAGGTATAAATTATTAGATTTAGAATGTACCAGGTTAACATGGCATGATCATAGACTGCAGTGGAGAAGAAGTTGAAAAGCACACCTGTGAATAACTTTTAGTAAAAGAGTTTCTTTTGATGGTATTGGCTATATATAAATACCATATCATCATCTGTTTGGCTCAAATTTCTGCTGTTGGCTTCCTTAAAGGGATAAACTTATATATCACTAAATAATTATTTATTTTTTAAGATCAATATTGACAGTATTTCAATAACAAGATATATGGGGATAATAGAGATTCAACTTTATAGGATGGTGCAGAAGAGTGGAGAGGAAAGGGAAAATTTGTAGATATATGAAATGGAGACTTCTATTAAATGATATCACAGAGAAGATAGCAAAAGATGAAGTCAGAAAGTAAGTAATGAGGATTTATCTTTAACAATAATTCTCAAAGTGTGAGACACAGAACTCTAGGCATTCCCAGACTTTTCCAGTTGATTCCTGAGGTCAAAATTACTTTCATGCTATTAACTATTTTCATACTATTTTCACTGTGCTTACATGTGCACCAATGTTGCAAAAACAATGTTGAGTAAAACAATGGATGTTTCAGAATGAATCAAGGCAATGGAACCAAATCAAACTTGCATTAGTGTATTCTTTGCTGCTGCATTATCACAGTATAAAGAATGGCAGCTTAACTGAAGTATGAATTTGATGAAGCAGTAAATATTGTTAATTTAATTAAATGTTAACTTGAGTTCATATCTTTTTAATATTCTGTGTATGAAGTTTGCATAGAACAGTTTTTCTACAAATGTACAGTGGTCAAATGAAAGTATTACATGGTTGTTTGAGTTATGAGCTGATTAGTCAAGTTTTTTGTATTACTGTCATTGCTTGAAAGAATGATAATCAGGCAAACAATAGTTACTCAAAATTAAATACACATTATCTTGAAGATTAAGGAAGTAAACTTTACATTTCAAGAACTACTGATAATAAAAGTGACCAATAATAAAATATGAGCTTGCAAGGAAAAATCATAACTTTGCAAAGCTTGTACTTTTAATCATAAACTTAACAATCTGCCACTTCCAAAAGAAAGTTTAAGTAAAATTAAAAGTAAAACTACTGAACTTGATACTTTGTATAACCATATTACCATTTAGAAAAGCTATATAGCTTTATAAACCAGTATTTTTCAAAGATTTTACCAAGCTATGCATATCTCTCTCTATATATATAGGCAAAGGTAAAAGACAAAGGAAGCTAAAGGCAAAGGAGAAAAAGGAAACATATACCCATTTGAATTCAGAGTTCCAAATAATAGGAAGGAGAGATAAGAAAGCTTACATCAGTGATCAAGGCAAAGAAACAGAAGAAAACAAAAGAAAGGGAAAGACTAGAGATCTCTTCAAGACAATTAGAGATACCAAGGGAACATTTCAGGCAAAGATGGGCACAATAAAAGACAGAAATGGTAAGGACCTAATAGAAGCAGAAGATATTAAGAAAAGATGGCAAGAATACACAGAAGAACTATAAAAAAAAAAAAAAAAACTTCATGAGCCAGATAATCACGTTGGTGTGATCATTCACTGAGAGCCCAACATTCTGAATGTGAAGTCAAGTGGGCCTTAGGAAACATGGCTACAAAAAAAAGTTAGTGGAGGTGATGGAATACCAGTTAAGCTATTTCAAACCCGTGCTGAACTCAAAATGCCAGCATATTTGGAACATGCTACAGTGGCGACAGGACCAGAAAAGATCAGTTTTCATTCTATTCCCAAAGAAAGGCAATGCCCAAAAATGTTCAAACTGCTGCAAAATTGCAGTCATCTCACACGCTAGAAAAGTAATGCTCAAAATTCTCCACCCAGGCTTCAACAGTACGTGAACCATGAACTTCCAGTTGTTCAAGGTGGATTTAGAAAAGACAGAGGAACCAGAGGTCAAATTCACAACTTTTTTTAGGTCATCAAAAAAGCAAGAGAGTTACAGAAAAACATCTATTTCTACTTCATTGACTGTGCCAAAACCATTGACTGTGTGGATCACAATAAACTGTGGAAAATTCTTCAAGAGATGGGAACACAAAATGATGTTAACCTGCCTCCTGAGAAATCTGTACTCAGGTCAAGAAGCAGTAGTTAGAATGGGACATAGAAAAACAGACTGTTTCCAAATTGAGCAAGAGGTATGTCAAGGCTAAATACTGCTTATTTAACCTATATGCAGAGTACATTATGTGAACTGCTGGGCTGGATGAAACTCAAGCTGGAATCAAGATTGCCAGGAGAAATATCAGTAACCTCAGATATGCAGATGACACCACCCTTATGGCAGAAAGCAAAGAGGAACTAAAGAGCTTCTTGATGAAGGTGAAAGAGGAGAGTGAAAAAGTTGGCTTAAAGCTCAACATTCAGAAAACAAAGATCATGGCATCTGGTCCCATCACTTCATGGCAAATAGAGGGGGAAACAGTGGAAACAGTGTCAGAGTTTATTTTGGGGGGCTCCAAAATGACTGCAGATGGTGATTGCAGCCATGAAATTAAAAGACACTTACTCCTTGGAAGGAAAGTTATGACCAACCTAGATAGTATATTAAAAAGCAGAGACATTACTTTCCCAAAAAGGTCCGTCTAGTCTAGGCTATGGTTTTTCCAGTAGTCATGTATGGATGTGAGAATTGGACTATAAAGGAATCTGAGTGCAAAGTTAATGATGCTTTTGAACTGTGGTGTTGGAGAAGACTCTTGAGTGTCCCTTGGACTGCAAGGAGATCCAACCAGTCAACCCTAAAGGAAATCAGTCCTGAATATTCACTGGAAGGATTAATGATGAAGCTGAAACTCCATTACTTTGGCCACTTGATGCAAATAACTGACTTGTTGGAAAAGACCCTGAGGCTGGGAAAGATTGAAGGCAGGAGGAGAAGGGGATAACAGAGGATGAGATGGTTGGATGGCATCACCAACTGGAAGGGCATGAGATTGAGCAAGCTCTGGGAGTTGCTGATTAACAGGGAAGCCTGGGATACTGCAGTCCATGGAGTCCCAGAGTTGGACACGACTGAGTGAACTGAACTGATGCATTTCTTTGTAAACTGTCTATACAAAATAATGGTCAAGTGGTGAGTTCTGAAGTAGGAGAGTCTGAGATTTCATTGGTGTGGCTTTGTATTTCTCCTGGTGACTAATTTTTAAGAAAATATTTCTTGTATTTTCCTGTATTATAAAAGAAGATTATCCACAACTGTGCAAAAACTATGAAAATATCCTCTTTTTTCCAAACTTGGGTTTTTTGCATATGATTTAACCAAAATATGTTCATCACAGATTAAATAAAAAAGTAAAAAGGGAATCCAGCTATCATTTTTAGTACAAACTTTAAAGATATTTGGAAATATTACAAAATAATGTCACTCTATCACTAATGTGGGGGAAATATAGGCCATTTTAAAAAATCTGTTATTAATATTATTGCATAATCCATTATAGGTAATTTAAATATATAAATAATAAATTTAATTGCCCTTTTAAATTTTTATGGTGAATTTCAACATATTTAATTGAAATATAAAAGTTTTTTGAGGGTCTTCAATAATTTTAAGAATTTAAAGAGATTGTTGAGAAGTACTGGCCTTTATGTTTTGTTACCTGCCAGGAGCCAGTGTGAGGAACTCCGCCCATGGCAAAGGTCATGAGGAAGGAGGCTTGGCATACACAAAGGCGTGGTCAAGCCTCAGGAAACCCCCTGTTCCCGAGCATCTAACCCCAAAACCAGAGTCTGTTTTATGCTCTCACCTACATCTCTGACTTTACGGGGGGCTCTCCCCCATAATCATTTCTCTCGGAGAAGGAGTTAACTTGCAGCTCCAAGTTAGTAAAACTTCCTGGGTGTGACAAGAGTGTTTCAACTTACGAACTCCTGAAGGTTATCTAGCCTGCCTGTACAGGTTCGTCCAGCCACATGTGATTGTTTACAGCACCCCAACTGTGAGAGGCACGAGATGTTTTGGACTTACTAAAGGTAAATTCTTTGGGGAAGTTAGAAATTATTAGTATAGTGGGTTGGTTAGGAATTGTATTGGTGAAGGGTTTTTCATTTGTTGCGCCAATAATTGCTGCTAATTCCCTGCCCTGGGTGGGACAAGGGTGTCTCAGGTCAAATAAGGGGAACATTGGTGAAAGGATTTTTATTTGTTGGGCTGATGTTTGCTGCTAAATCTTCATATTCCCTGCCCTTATAATGAATATAACTAGCATATAGGAGAAATAAGTATTTACCTTTAAGATTAATCATGTTAACCTTGGGTTAAATAAATTCCTTTCTTGATTGTAACTCACTACACCCTCACCCTATAGGAATGCAACTTTATTTGGAGGGTGGTGCCTGGTTTAAGAAAAGGCACCGTTGGAAAAAATAAGTTTTTTGGTTATCAGAAAGAAAGTGTCGTAAAATGTCAGCAGGCCTCATGGCCAGAAGATTATGTAAAACCCCTAAGACCTTTTTTTACATAAAGCACCTGATTTTGATAAAGGTCAGGACTGCTGATCCCCGCATGACTCTGTATTCTTCGCTATGTGTAACAAAAGGTATATAAGCAAACTTAAAAAATAAAAAAATGGGATCAGTTTCTGGAAAGACTGATTCCCCCATGTCGCTTCTTTCTTGCTCCCCGTTTTTCTGGCTAAATTCCCATATGAAGCATGGATGCTATTCCACGTAAACCAAGTTATTCAGCCTCTTTTCCTCCACTAATATTTCCTACTACACTATCTGTTTCCAATCTCTCTATATATCTGTAATTAATTAATTAATTTTCCAAGGACGCCGACTCTGTCCCCACCTTCGAATCACCCTGGATCCACCGAGGCTGGACCACGGCAGTTACCTATTGAGTTATTTCTTCCAGTTGAGCTATCTGAAATCCTAAAAGATGATGCCATCAAAGTGATGTACTCAATATACCAGCAAATTTGAAAATTCAGCAGTGAGCACAGGACTGGAAAAGGTCAGTTTTTATTGCAATCCCAAAGAAAGGCAATGCCAAAAAATGTTCAAACTACTGCACATTTGCACTCATCTCACATGCTAGCACAGTAATACTCTAAATTCTCCAAACAAGGGTTCAGCAGTATATGAACCATGAAATTCCAGATGCTCAAGCTGGATTTAGAAAAGGCAGAGGAACCAGAGATCAAATTGCCAACAGCTGTTAGATCATCAAAAAAGCAAGAGAGCTCTAGATAAACATCTATTTCTGCTTTATTGACTACACCAAAGCCTTTGACTGTGTGGATCAAACCAAACTGTGGAAATACCAGACCACCTTACCTGCCTTCTGAGAAATCTGCATCCATGTCAAAAAGCAACCATTAGAACTGAACCTGGAACAATGGAATGGTTCCATATTGGCAAAGGAGTACCTCAAGGCTGTATAATGTCACCCTACTTATTTAACTTGTATGCAGAGTACATCATGTGAAATGCCATGCAAGACTGGGAAATATCAATAAGCTCAGATATGCAGATTACACAACCCTTATGGCAGAAAGGGAAGAAGAACTAAAGAGCCTCTTGATGAAAGTGAAAGAGGAGAGTGAACTGGCTTAAAACTCAACATTCAAAAAAAGAAAAACATGGTGTCTGGTCCCATCAATTCATGGCAAATAGATGGGGAAACTATGGAAACAGTGAAAGACTGTTTTGGGGGGGCTCCAAAATCACTAGAGATGCTGACTGAAGCCATGAAATTAGAAGAAGCTTGCTTCTTAGAAGAACAGTTTTGACCAACCTAGACTTCATATTAAAAACCAGAGACATTGCTTTGCCGACAATGTCTGTATAGTTGAAGCTATGGTTTTTTCCAGTAGTTATGTATGGATGTGATAATTGGACTATAAGAAAACTGAGTGCTGAAGAATTGATGTTTTTGAACTGTAGTGTTGGAGAAGACTCTTGACAGTCCCTTGGACTGCAAGGAGATCCAACCAGTCAATTCTGAAAGAAATCAATCCTGAATATTCATTGGAAAGACTGATGCTGAAGCTGAAACTCAAATACTTTGGCCACCTGATGCAAAGAACTGACTCATTGGAAAAGACTCTGGTGCTGGGAAAGATTGAGGGCAGGAGGAGAAGGGTACAACAGAGGATGAGATGGTTGGATGGTATCACCAACTCAATGGACATGAGTTTGAGTAAACTCTGGGAGTTGGTGATGGACAGGGAGGCCTGTCATTCTGCAGTCCATGGGGTTGCAAAGAGTCAGACATGACTGAGCAACTGAACTGAACTGAAAGATGTTACCAGAATTCATCAATTAATTTGGTAAAGTTGCAGTTACGAAATTGAGACAGAGAAATCTGTTGCATGTCTATACACTAACAATTAAAGATCAGAAAGAGAAATTCAAGAAACAATTACATTTATCATAACATCAAAAAGAATAAAATACCTAAAAATAAACCTACCTTAGAAAACAAAAGACCTGTACTGTGAAAACTATTAAATGCTAATGAAAGAAAGTGAAGAAGACATAAACAGATGGAAAGATATACCTTGTTTGTGGATTGGAAGAATCAATATTGTCAATATGGCTATACTATCCAAGGCCATCTACAGGTTCAACACAATCCATATTAAATTACCAATGGCATTTTTCACAGAACTAGGACCAAAATCTCAAAATATGTACGGAGATACAAAAGACCTTGAAAAGCCAAAGCCATCTTGAAAAAGAAAAACAGAACTGGAGGAGTCAGGTTCCCTGACTTCAGACTACACTATCAAGCTAAGATAAAGGACAGAAATGGTATGGACCTAACAGAAGCAGAAGATATTAAGAAGAGGTGGCAAGAATACACAGAAGAACTGTACAAAAAAGATCTTCACGACCAAGATAATCACGATGGTGTAGTCACTTACCTAGAGCCAGACATCCAGAATATGTAGTCAAGTGGACCTTAGAAAGCATCACTACAAACAAAGCTAGTGGAGGTGATGGAACTCCAGTGGAGCTATTTCAAATCCTGAAAGATGATCCTGTTAAAGTAATGCAGTCACTATGCCAGCAAATTTGCAAAACTCAGCAGTGGACACAGGACTGGAAAATGTCAGTTTTCATTCCAATCCCAAAGAAAGGCAATGCCAAAGAATGCTCAAACTACTGCACAATTGCACTCATCTCACACACTAGTAAAGTAATGCTCAAAATTATCCAAGCCAGGCTTCAACAATACGTGAACCGTGAACTCCCTGATGTTCAAGCTGGTTTTAGATAAGGCAGAGAAACCAGAGATCAAATTGCCAACATCTGCTGGATCACCGAAAAGGCAAAAGAGTTCCAGAAAAACATCTATTTCTGCTTTATTGACTATGCCAAAGCCTTTGACTGTGTGGATCACAATAAACTGTGGAAAATTCTGAAAGAGATGGGAATCCCAGACCACCTGACCTGTGCTTTTGAACTGTGGTGTTGGAGAAGACTCTTGAGAGTCCCTTGGACTGCAAGGAGATCCAACCAGTCCATTCTGAAGGAGATCAGCCCTGGGATTTCTTTGGAAGGAATGATGTTAAAGCTGAAACTCCAGTACTTTGCCACCTTATGCGAAAAGTTGACTCATTGGAAAAGACTCTGATGCTGGGAGGGATTGGGGGCAGGAGGAGAAGGGGACAACGGAGGATGAGATGGCTGAATGGCATCACTGACTCAATGGACGTGAGTCTGAGTGAACTCCGGGAGTCAGTGATGGACAGGGAGGCCCGGCATGCAATTCATGGAGTCGCAGAGTCGGACACGACTGAGCGACTGAACTGAGGGCAATGTCAGTGGTATACTCCTGATACTGAGCGTCAAGACAGGAGACTTGTCTAGTGTGTTCATCATGATAACCTACACACATGGCTCTCTGATATATAATATTAGACAATGGCATGTTCTGAATAACTAATAAATGAATGATACTTTAATTTAACTTGCGAAGTTGTCACGATGCATATAAGCTTCCATTTCCCAACCAGCTTTTGTCATAACAAAAATAGAAAGCACATATCCAGTCACACTGAACAATATTAGGAAGATTCCTTTTACGAATTTGAAACAATAGCAAAAAGTTCAGGTGAATTTTTCTTTTTAGTTTAAGGAATTCATAAATATAGACTATTTCCAGAAGTTTTAGACTACTGAAGTGAAATATCGGAGACCTTGCTAGTTTTTCAAACTTCCCAGAAACTTTTCCTGACTCCTACTATTTTTTAATCTCCATCTTTTATGAACTAGAAGGTTTAGAACATCAATTTAGCACAAGTATATATTCTTATACTATATATGGTAGTCTTGTCACTCTAACTCCACAAGGACAGAGTAGAGATAATATAATGAAGAGAGCATGACTTAAATGCTTCAATTTGTAGGTACGTTTTTTCACTTCTCTGTAAATTGATTTTCTCATCTGGAATATGTAAAATCAATGTCTCTCTAATACCACCAACATGTGGATTAAATGATATAATGTGTAAAAAAGGTCTTATATTTGGCTCTAAAGTGATTTGCCACTAAAAAACACTATCTATATCTCTTTTATCATTTTTTTCTATCCTTATTGAAGCCAAAATAATGAACTATAATTTCAGTGTTTTATTACTGAATAATTTGGTCATCAATTTTGTTAGCATAAGTCCTCAAAAACATGTCTACCTAGGTGGATAGTGGTATCAGAGTGATTCTGAAATTTTGTTTTATGTTACTTGAACTTCAGTGGTTTATCAGAGAAGCCGACCAAGGAGATAATAAGAGTTAGACTCTACTAGCAATGTGGTGGCAATCAGTCATGCACTGATTTAGAGGTAAGTCAGAGAGCCCCACCAGGACTTCCCCAGTGGCTCAGTGGTAGAGTCTGCCTGCAATGCCGGAGCTGCAGGAGACATAGGCTCAATCCTTGTGTCAAGAAGATCCTCTGGAGAAGGGCATAGCAACCCACTCCAGTATTCTTGCCTGGAGAATCCCATGGACAGAAGAGCCTGGTGGGCTACAGTCCCTGGGGTCACAAAGAGTCGGACACAACTGAAGTGACTTAGCACTCACACACAGAGAGAAAAGGAAGATAACTAGTGGATATACTCTGAAAAGCATCTGATACATTTGCAAATTTGATTTAGTTATCAACTAATCACAAAACTTCCTGGTGTACATACCTCAGGGTTGGATTCAATTTGCTCACATTTAGACTGAACAGGAAAGAAAGCTAAAAAGACAACAGTGGACTACTTCAAGGAGATACATTTGCAAGCAAAAGAGATTTACAACAATAATAACAAAAAAAATGGAGACAAATAAATGCTAATGCAATCTTTTCAGATAAAGAACAAGAAAATTGTAGTTTTGACTACTTAAGTTGGGCTTCCCTGGTGGTTCAGATGGTAAAGAATCTGCCTGCAATTCAGGAGACCTGAGTTTTATCTCAGCATTGGGAAGATCCCCTAGAGAAGGGAATGGCTACCCATTCCAGTATTCTTACCAGGAGAATCCCATGGACAGAGGAGCCTCACAGTCTACAGTCCCTGGGGCTGCAAAGAGTCAGACACAACTGACTAACACTTTCAAGGAAGTAACAGGATTAAAAAAAAAAAAAAAAAAAAAAATCATCAAGAAGCAAGGGATTGGCTATGATTATTTGAGAGGCAAATGTATAATAGGATAAGGCACACTCCTGAAGAGTTTTCTACTTCTATCAGAGAACTGCAAAATCGTAGAAGAAGATTGACTTGGTTAAGAAAACCTCAGCCTCAAGCACAGATAGAAAAAATGGAAAGGAAGTCATATGACTGATGTAAGAGAAAAAGGAATAAATAACTGTGTTACACCTTACAGAATAGATGTTTGAATATTGATATTTGAATGCTATAAATGAGAAAGGAGATAATGAACTGAGTATAAGGTGACCAGATGTTCAAACTGGTTTTAGAAAAGGCAGAGGAACCAGAGATCAAATTGCCAACATCCGCTGGATCATGGAAAAAGCAAGAGAATTTAAGAAAAACATCTATTTCTGCTTTATTGACTATGCAAAAGCCTTTGACTGTGTGGATCACAATAAACTGGAAAATTCTGAAAGAGATGAGAATACCAGACCATCTGACCTGCCTCTTGAGAAACCTGTAGGCAGGTCAGGAAGCAACAGTCAGAACTGGACATGGAACAACAGACTGGTTCCAAATAGGAGAAGGAGTATGTCAAGGCTGTATATTGTCACCCTGCTTATTTAACTTCTATGCAGAGTACATATGAGAAACCCTGGGCTGGAACAAGCACAAGCTGGAATCGAGATGGCCAGGAGAAATATCAATAACCACAGATGTGCAGATGATACCACCCTTATGGCGGAAAGTGAAGAAGAACTAAAGAGCCTCTTGATGAAAGTTAAAGTGGAGGGTGAAAAAGTTGACTTCAAGCTCAACATTCAGAAAACTAAGATCATGGCATCTGGTACCATCACTTCATGGGAAATAGATGGGGAAACAGTGGCTGACTTTATTTTTCTGGGCTCCAAAATCACTGCAAATGGTAATTGCAGCCATGAAATTAAAAGCCACTTACTCCTTGGAAGGAAAGTTATGACCAACCTAGACAGCATATTCAAAAACAGAGACATTACTTTGCCAACAAAGGTTCGTCTAGTCAAGGCTATGCTTTTTCCAGTGGTCATGTATGGATGTGAGAGTTGGACTGTGAAGAAAGCTGAGCACCGAAGAATTTATGCTTCTGAACTGTGGTGTTGGAGAAGACTCTTGAGAGTCCCTTGGACTGCAAAGAGATACAGCCAGTCCATCCTAAAGGAGATCAGTCCTGGGTGTTCATTGGAAGCATGATGTTGAAGCTAAAACTCCAATACTTTGGCCACCTGAGGCAAAGAGCTGACTCATTGGAAAAGACCCTGATGCTGGGAAAGATTGAGGGTAGGAAGAGAAGCGGAAGACAGAGGATGAGATGGTTGGATGGCATCACTGAATCAAAGGACATGAGTTTGGGTGTGCTCCAGGAGTTGGTGATGGACAGGGAGGCCTGGTGTGCTGCAGTTCATGGGGTAGCAGAGTTGGACACGGCTGAATGAATGAACTGAACTGAACTGACAAGGTGACAGAATAATGGGAGAATGAGGGAAAATAAACAACAATGAAGGAAAATAAAACAAGAGATTTTTAAGAATTCATACAGAAGTGTTGTTGGAAGAAATACTGGTTCCAGAGATATTTGTAATAACACTGAATAACTGTGAACTAATGTATTACATGAAGTTTCCATTCCAGGTGGGGAAGAGCAAAATTACACTATAAAATAAGTCTCTCTCACCTAGCTTTCAGGATCAGTAAAGATTAACATACTTAATGCTTGTGTGTGCATGCTAAGTTACCTCAGTCATATCCAATTCTTTGCAATCCCATGAACAGTATCTTGACAATATCCTGTCAGACTCCTCTGTCCATGGGATTCTCCAGGCAAGATTACTGGAGTGGGTTGCCATGCCCTCCTCCAGGGGATCTTCCCAACCCCGGGATCGAACCCACACATATTGGGTCTCTTCATTGGCAGGCAGGTTCTTTACTGCTAGCACAAACTGGGAAGCCCAACACTCTTAATAGGTATTTCTACAATTTGCAAGTACTTTCTCTCTGCTCTTAGTACCTTTAAAGTTGTTGGGAAAAACAAGCAAAAACCAAACAAGATAAACAATTTTCAACTTTAAAACACACTTCAGGGGATGATTTCGTTTCCACAAATGACCAACTGTCTACTCTATTGTTAGAATTAAGCTTTATCAATTGAAGGGTGATAATGTGAAAAACATTCTATTTATATTTAGACAAAAAGATAAAATGCAACATTAACCGATACAGATAAAAGTTTATTAGTAACATACTAATAGACTCTTAATAAACACATGATAGACTACTTCTGATTTGCTTGAAAGAGATTAAATAAAACAATTGACCTAACAGAAATTTTGTAATAAAGTCATTCAGGACATAATTTCTTGTGGAAGTATGAAAATCATCACAGAACTACATATAGCAAGAGGCCAGAAAGGGGATTGAGAATGGGGCTCCAGAACCAGAGTTTGGGATTTTAATTCTGACTCTACCACTTTATACCTCCCTGGGATTATGTGTGTGTGTGTGTGTGTGTGTGTGTGTGTGTAGTGAGGTTAATAAGTACCTACTTCACACAGCTGTGAGTGCCAAATAAATTAATACAAGGGAAACTTTGTGGAAGTTTCTCCTTATAAAGCTTTTCTAAGAGTTGCTGGAACACAGTAATACTAAATGCAACTTTGCTTTTAATATTGCTTATGCTACTAGGTTTATTTCTTCTGCCTAACCCAAGAAAGATCTACTAGTTACATTTGCCATAAATGGTCAGAAATAGGAAGTGGAGTTTTCAACTTGAACTTAGCTCTGTTAATCACCTACTATAGTCTGACAGAACTTTCTATGCACCTAAAATCACAGATAGATAGTTTTCTGCTGAAGAAAATTTTAATTATTTCTTAAAATGACTTATTAAAACTTACTCTGGTATTGTTACTAAAATAAAATGCTTGTTTTAAATCTAAAACTTCGTTTTATTTCATATTAATTCAAAATCAATATGAAAGTCACTCAGTCACATCTGACTCTCTGAGCCTGTGGACTGTGGCCAGTCAGACTCCTCTGTCCATGTGATTTCCCAGGCAAGAATATGGGAATGGGTTGCCATTTCCTTCTCCAAGTTATCTTTCCAACTCAAGGATTGAACCCAGGTCTCCTGCCTCAAAGGCAGATTCTCTACCATCTGAGCTATCAAGGAAGCTCAATTATTCCTTAAAATGAGTAATGCTTACGCTGGTATTGTTATTAAAAGAAAATGCCTGTTTTAAATCTAATTTTTTTTGTTGTATTTCATATTGATTCCAAATGCTTGTACTTGATTCCAGATAAAAATGCCTTCACATATATGTAAAGCTATTTTTACCTGCAATATATAATGAAGTTATATATTGAAGTTACAATTCTCTTTCCACTCGATGCCAGAAAACAATATGACCTTTTATAGCTCTTGGCACATCACATAATATATAAAACAAAATAAAATACTTCAGTTTTAAAATTTATCCATAAGTAGGATAGATTGAATATAATAATCAAAGCAAGAAAGATTTGCTTGAGTGGATTTCATGCAAGTCCATGGCAATTTGCATTAATCTGATAATTCTCTTATAGTTTATCTACCTGAGTGAAGGCTTCATAAGTATAAATCATGTAGATTAACATTCTGAGAAAAAGTTAGCTCTGGTGTTTCAATGCATTTGTGCAAGTTAAATGCACAATGGCTCAGAAAATATCTATTCTAATGTCCCTATGCATTTGCCTGTGACTTAAATTTCCTTTTCATTTCTTCAAAGAGGAATTTTAGACAACATCTAAGAGTAAAGGAAATGTTTGATCTTGAATGTGAGGAAGGATATATCCAGAGAGATTTTACAAAACCAAAAGAGAAATGAGCAAGAATTGCATATTATTTTTAAAGCAGATTTGCATGACAAAAGCCAAGAACTTCTGTTAAGAAAGGAAATAAACTAGCTCCACTGTTTCCTCAGAATAGAAAACTGTCAAGCTGGTATGATTTAAAGAACACAAAAAGCCATTCTCAATGACCCCCTCTACCCATTAGAATTACTTATTTCCCTAAATTAAAACATCAAAAGTTTCTGTTTATAGACAAGCATGTATTATTCTAAGAGAGATTCATTGTATAACTTGATTGATTAGTAATGAATTCCTTAAAACAGTGTATGTAAAACCAGAATACGTCATGTAGACAATTTTTTTCTAAAAATATGTTCCTTGAGTTCATTGTTCTTGTTGCTCACATAACCATTTACAGTGTTGGCTTTATCAGTTATCAATAAATAATCAGAACTTAAAGAAGTCTTAGGACATCACAATCCCACTTTGCAGAATGTTCCATGGGAAATCGGGTGTCTGAAAGAACATAAACTCTGCCAAAACTCATTATGTAATCTTCAGTAAGTGATGATCCTCATAGGCTCAGTTTCTTTGTTTTCAGAAAAGGTGACAATAATTTCTAGCCTTCCTAACAAATAGAATTTTTGTGATTGAATTTCCCTTGAAGAAAAAATACTAGACAAATGTAATACTTTATTATTTCCTTTAAAATACTACTAATACCTAGTATATTTAGAGAGAATCAAGGACTAATATTACTATGCATTATGATACAGTAATACTACTGAATTAGTTTTGATCAGGCTATTCTGTGACTGTATACTTTATTCAGCTAATTTTAAGAACAACTTTATGAAAGAGGGACTAAGAAAGTAAAGAGAAGCTACAAAACTGAAGGTTTAGTAACGTCAAAGGTCACACAGCCAGCTGATGGCAGAAGTGGGATTATTGTGATAGGTAATTTTATTTTTGTCATTTCCATTTGATCATTTTATTAAAACAACTACAACAACAAAGAAACATAAGCATTTTTCTTGCTGGTACCTAAATTCTTGAAGTATCATTTAAATGTAATTACCAACATGTCATTTTAGAGCTATTATCTGAGTTGCTCAAGTTAGCAAGAATATATCAGATACTTACACTGGTTTACCATTTGTATTTTTCAAAGTAGAAACAATCCCTAGAAGGAACAATTAATTATGCAACAACTTCTTGATATAGCTTGCCATATGAAGTGCTTTTCTCTGATGCACAGACTTGATAATGCTGTGAGGGCTTAACTCCTTCCAAGTTTAGAAGATATACATGTCCCACTATTGGGACAGTAGAAAGAGGGTAGATTCTCATTATCTGAACTCTCTGCCTAGAAGTCTCTAATGAACTGTGACTCAACTGGATGACGCTGCTACATGTAGTTTTCTTCTTGATTAACTATCATTCTAACTTCCTGTTACTTTGGTCCTAATTATGCTTGACTTTTTTCTATTTATTTTTCTGCACTTTACATTAAATCAATTGGCAAATTTTCTCAGTTTGACCTTCAACTTCAAAATACATCCTGGAGAGTAGGCAGGCTTCAAAGCGGTGGAGGAGTAAGATGTGGAGATTGCCTTCCATACAACAAATACATAAAAAATACCTCTACATGTGGAATAACTCCTATAGAACACCTATTGAATGCTGACAGAAGACCTCAGACTTCCAAAAATGATAAATTAAAAAGGCATATAAAAAGGGAAAATAAAACAGAAAAGAGAAACAAAGGAATCCAGATGGAAGCTTTGAAAGAGGAAAAGTTTCTGCATACTTGGAAATCCCTTTATTAGCGGAGACAAGGGAAGCTTTGAAGCCTTGGAGGAGAGCACACCAGCTGGTGCGCAGAGGGCAAAGTAGAGGAAATTCCACACAGAGATCAGTGCCAATCAATCCCCTCAGTCTGAAATGCTTGTCTCCATGCCCACCAAAGTGGGTGGGGCCTAGGTACTGATGCCCAGATTTCAGAAGTAGGCCTCAAAGGGAGGACAAGAATTGACTTCCATGAAGCCAGTCTGAGGGAGTTTGTGCAAGATAACCAAGAGAGTCCAGAAAAAAAGCCTCGGCTTACCAAAGAGGCAAGTGATCATTGTCTTGGGGTAAATGAGGTGAAGGGTTAGCCAACTATGTGTTTTCTCTTCTTCATTTTATTGTTCTTTTTAAATATATTTTTAATTTTATACATTTTTCTTTTTTTTGCTTTTGTTTATTTGTCTTATTTTATACTATACTTTCACATTATATTTCATTTTCCATGTTTTTATTATTTTCTTTTTTGCTTTGCTTTTATATTATTTTTAACTATATGCTATTTTCCCTTATTTTTACTTAACTTGTTTACTGCTATTATTTTTCCTTTTGTTTTCATCTCTCTTTAATATTTACACTTCTTTTTTTTCGATCCTATTATTGAGTTCTTGTTATTCTTTCACTACTTCTTTTTTTAGTGTGTTTTCTGTGTCTGGTTTACTCTTTGTTTTGTGTTTTTCTGAGATTACTTTTTAGTATCTGTTTTCATTTATGGGTTTGTTTACTGGTCTGACTGCTCTCTTCTTTGTTTCTTCATTTTGTTACTTTTTTTTTCTCTTCTTTTCATTTTGTGAGTGTGATTGCATGTCTTTGTGTGTTTTTGTCTGTTTAGTTTTGCTTTTACTATTTGTCTTAGAGTTTTGTGTGTCTGTTTTTTGTTGTTGTTGTTTGTTTGTTTTTCTTTTTCTTTTTCCTGTCCTGAGTGGCTTTAAGACTTTGCAAGCTTCATCCAGAGGTTAGGACTGAACTTCCATGGTGAGAGATCCAAATGTTAGATTTTGGACAACCAGAACATTTTCAAATCCATGGAATATTAGTCAGTGACAGGTTTCCCAAAGGCTTTCTGCTCAACACTAAGACCTGGCTACACCCAAAGGCTAGCAAGCTCCAGTACTGGAGGCCTAATGCCAAACAAATAACAAAACAGGAACACAACACTACCCATTAGCAGATAAGCTGTGTAAAGCCATACTAAGCTCACAGATATACCATAACACACCACTGGAGGCTTCACTGCTCATAAGAATGACAAGATCCAGCTTCACCCACCAGAACACAGGCACCAGTTCCCCCAGTCATGAAGACTGCACAAGGCACTTGTCCAATCTCACCCACTAGGGGCAGAATCCAAAAGTAAGAGGAATTACAACCATGCATCCTGTGGAAAAGAGACTTGACTCAGTAAGTTAAAAAAAATGAGAAGAAACAGAAACATGCATCATATGAAGGAGAAAGGTAAAAACTCATAGATCAAATAGATGAAGAGGAAATAGACAGTCTACCTGAAAAAGAATTCAGAGTAATGGTAGTAAAGATGATCCAAAATCTCAGAAATAAAATCAGTGCACAAAATAACTTAGGCAGAAAAAACAGAAAAGTGGAAATGACTGAAGTGGAGCAAAATAAAGAAAAGATTTAAAGTAAATTAGGATATTTTCAGAAACTTCTGTGACAATACTAACTGCAACAACATTCAAATTACAGGGTTCTCAGAAGAGAAAAAGAAAAAGTTTGAAAATACATTTGAGGAGATTTTGGTAGAAAACTTCCTGAATATGGGAAAAGAAATAGACACCCAATTCTAGGAAGCCCAGGAAGTCCAATACAGGACAAACCCAAGGATGAACATGACAAATTCTTAATCAAACTAACAAAAATTAAGCACAGACACACACACAAATATTAAGATCAGTAAGGGAAATGCAACAAATAATATTCAAAGGAATCCCCAAAAGGTTAACTGCTGATCTTTCAACAGAAACTGTGCAAGGCAGAAGGGAGTAGCAGGGTATAATAAAAGTGATGGAAGTGGGGTTAAAAAAAAGAAAAAACTGCAACAAAGATTACTGCATCCAACAAGAATCTCATTCAGATTTGGCAGAGAAACCCAAACCAAAAGTCAAAATTCAGGACCACAAAACCAACTTTACAACAAATGTTGAAGAGAATTCTATAGGCAAGATAAACAAGGAAAGGAATAGACCTATAAAAGCAAACAAAAAATAGCAAAGTAAAGAGTAATAGAATCATATATGTCAATATAACCTTAAATGTAAATGGATTAAATGTTCTAACCAAATGACACAGACTGACTGAATGGATACAAAAACAAGGCCCATATATATGCTGCCTAGAAAAGAGCCACTTAAATCGAAGCACACATATAGACTTAAAGTGTCAGGCTAGGTATTGCAAGTAAATGGAAATTTTTTAAAAAAAGGGGGGGGGGAGCTGCAGTAGCAATACTCATATTAGATAAAATAGACTTAAAATAGAGATACAGTTCCTGTTACAATACTGTTACAAGAGATAAGGAAAGAAATTACATAATGATCAAGGGATTGATCCAAAAAGAAGATACAACCATTTTAAATATTTATGTACCCCACAAAGGAGCACCTCAATATAAAATAAATGCTAACAGCCATAAAAAGGGTTATCAATAGTAACACAATAATAGAGAAGGACTTTAGTTCTCCTCTTAACACAATGGACAAATTATCCAGACAGAAAATAAATAATAATGAACAAGCTAAAAAATGGCATAATAGACTAGATAGATTTAATTGATATTAACAGGACATTCTATCCAAATTCATCAAAAAACATTTTCTTCACAAGTGTACAGGGAACATTCTCCAGGACAGATTAGACATCAGACCACAAACCAAGCCTAGGTAAATGTAAAGAAACTGAAATCATATTGAGCATATTTTCTGACCACAAAGCTATGATATTAGATATCAATTACAGGAAAAAAAATTAAAACAGGAGGAAGCTAAACAATATGTTTCTAAATAACCAAGAGATCACTGAAAAAAAAAAAAGGAGTAAATGAATAAAAAGACTTAGAAAAAATAAAAAAAAACAGCAAACCAAAACCAGTGGGATGCAGCAAAACAGTACTAACAAGGAAATATATAGCAATACAAGACTATTTCAAGAAATGAGGGGAAAAAATATCACAACAACAACAAAAAGCAACCCAACATTATACCTAAAACAATTAGGAAAATAGACAAAGAAAAAAAAAAAAAAAACCTTAGAAGAAATCAAGATATTATAGAGATCAGAGCAGAAATAAATTAAACAGAAGTGAAGAAAACAACTGAGAAGAGCAATAAAGCTAAAAGCTAGTCCTAAGACAAGATAAACAAAATTGACAAACCATTAGCCAGACTCATCAAGAAAAAAGGAAAAGACTCAAATCAATAAAACTTAGAAATAAAAAAGAAATTACAAAAGAAAATGCAGAAATACAAAGATTTATAAGAAACACCAAGTGACTATATTGACAAGAGAAATATCAACAACCTCTGATATGGAGATGATACCACTCATTGCATAAAGCAAAGGGAAACTAAAAACTTTTTTTTGATGAGTGAAAGGGATAGTGAAAAAGCTGGCTTCAAACTCAACATTCAAAAAACTAAGATCATGGCATCTGGTCCCATCACTTCATTGCAAGTGGGGGGTGGGGGTGGAAACAGATTTAATTTTCTTGGGCTCTAAAATCACTGTATACAGTGACTGCAACCACAAAATTAGAACTCTTAAACCTTGGAAGAAAAGCTATGACAAATCTAGACAGCAGAGACATCACTTTGCTGGCAAAGGTCTCTATGGTCAAAGCCATAGTTTTCACGGTAGTTATGTATGGATGTGGGAGTTGATCCATTAAGAATGCTAAGCAACAAAGAGATGATGCTTTTGCATTGTGATGCTTTAGAAGACTCTTGAGAGTCCCTTGGAAAGCAAGGAAATCAAATCCTAAAGGAATTCAATCCTGTAATACTCACTGGAAGGATTTATGCTGAAGCTCCAACACTTTGGCCTCCTAATGCAAAGAGCCAATTCATTGAAAAAGACCCTGATGCTAGGAAAGATTGAGGAAAGGAGAAGGGACTGACAGAGGATGAGATGGTTGGATAGCATCACTGACTCAATGGACATGAGTTTGAGCAAACTCTAGGTTGATCTTGAAGAACAAGGAAGTCTGGTTTGCTGCAGTTCATGGAGTTGCAGAGAGTCAGACACGATATAATGACTGAACAACAATATGTGAGTAAAATTGACAACCTGAAAGAAATGCACGAATTCATAGAAAAGTACCTTCCAAAACCAAACCAGGAAGAAATAGAAAATATGAACAGACCAATCAATCTCAAGCACTGAAATTGAAACTTGATAAAAAATCTTCCAGCAAACAAAACCCACGGCCAGATGGATTCATAGGCACATTCTATCAAAACCATATCATAATCTCAATAGATGCAGAGAAAGCTGTTGACAAAATTCAGGACATATTTATGATAAAACACTCCAGAAAATGGTCAGATGGAACCTAACTCAATATAATAAAGGCCGTATATGACAAATTCACTGCAAACATTATTTTCAATGAGAAAAACTGAAAGCATTTCCTCTATGATCAAGAGGACAAGGGTGCCAACTGAAGTCACTATTACTCAATTAAGTTTTGAAACTCATAGCCATAATAATCAAAAAGAAAATGAAATGAATAAGGATTGGAAAAGAATTAAAACTCACTGTTTCCAGATAACATGATACTGTACATTGATATCCATAAAGACACCACAAGAAAATTACTAGAGCCAATCAGTGAATTTAGTATAGTTGCAGGATACAAAATTAATGCAGAGAAATTCCTTGTACTCCCATACACTAACAATGAAAAATCATAAAGGTTAATAAAGGAAAAATTCCATTCACCATTGCAACAAAATGAATAAAATACCTAGGACAAACTTCCTTAAAGAGACTAGGATTTGTATGCAGAAAACTATAAGACACTGGTGAAAGAAAACAGACAACACAAACAGATGGGGAAATATCTCATGTTCTAGGACTGGAAGAACCAATACTGTGAAAATGATCATAATACCCAAAGCAATCTACAGATTTAAGGCACTCTCTATAAAATTACCAATGACATTTTTCACAGAACTAGAAGAAATAATTTACAGTTTTTGTGGGAACAAAGAGGCTCCAAATAGCCAAAGACATCTTGAGAAAGAAAAATGGAGCTGGAGATAGACATTGTCCTGCCTTCAGATTATATTACAAAGCTCTAGCCATCAAGACACAAAAACAAAAAATATAGACCAATGGAACAAGATTGAAAGCCCAGAGATGAACCCATACACCTATGGGCAGCTTATCTTTGAGAATGGTGACAAGAATATACAATGGAAAAAGACAGCTCCTTAATAAGTGCTGCTGGGAAATCTGGACAGGGATATAAAAGAATAACATTAGAACACTTCCTAACAACAAACATAAAAAATAAATTCAAGATGAATTGTAAAACTATAAATAAGGTCAGAAGCTGTAAAACTCTTAGATGAAAATTTAGGCAAAACACTCTCTGACATAAATTGCAAAAAGATACTCAGACCCTAGTGCAATGGAAATAAGCAAAAATAAACATATGAGAAGTAATAAAACTTAAAAAGCTTTTCCCTGGTGGCTCAGAGGTTAAAGCGTCCGCCTCCAATGCGGAAGACTCGGGTTCAGTCCCTGGGTTGGGAAGATCCCCTGGAGAAGGAAATGGCAATCTACTCCAGTACTCTTGCCTGGAAAATCCCATGGACGGAGGAGCCTGGTAGGCTACAGTCTGCGGGGTCGCAAAGAGTCGGACACGACTGAGCGACTTCACTTCACTTCACAGTAAAGGAAACCACAAACAAGATGAAAGACAAAGAGTGAATGGGAGAAAATAATTGCAAATGAAGCAACTGACAAAAGATTAATCTCCAAACTCTACAAGCAGCTCATGAAGCTCAATATCAGAAAAATCAAGCAACACGACTTTTAAAAAATGAATGAAAGGCCTAAAGGTCATTTCTCAAAAACAGATATACATATGACCAACAAGCCTGAAAAGATGCTCAACATAGTTCATTATTGTTGTTGTTGTTTAGTCGGATAGTTGTGTCCAACTCTTTGTGACCCCATGGATTGCAGCATGCCAAGTCTCCCTGTCCCTCACCATCTCCCAGAGTTTGTCCAAATTCGTGTTCATTGTATTGGTGATGTGGTCCAGCCATCTCATCCTCTGATGCCCTTTTTTCCTTCGGCCCTCAATCTTTCCCAATATCAGGGACTTTTCCAATGAGTTGTTCGTTTGCATCAGATGACCAAAATACTGGAGCTTCAGTCCTTCCAGTGAATATCCGCAGTTAATCTACTTTAATGTTGACTGATCTGATCTCCTTGCTGTTCAAGTGACTTTCAGGAGCATTCTCCATCAGCACCAGAGTTCCCTGGTGGCTCAGACAGTAAAGCGTCTGCCTACAATGTGGGAGACCTGGGTTCAATCCCTGGGTCAGGAAGATCTCCTGGAGAAGGAAATGGCAACCCACTCCAGTATTCTTGCCTGGAAAATCCCATAGACGGAGGAGCAAGGTAAGCTACAGTCCATGAGGTCACAAAAATTCCGATGCGACTTCACTTTCACTTTCGTTCCCATCACCACTGTTTGGAAGCATCAGTTCTTTGGTGTTCTAAGAATTGATTTTTAGATTCATCAATTCTTTGGTTTACAGTCCAGCTCTCGCATCCCTACATGACTACTGGGGAGATCATAGTCTTGACTATATGGATCTTTGTCAGCAGAGTAATGTCTCTGCTTTTCAACACATGATCTAAGGTTGTCATCTCTTCCCTGACAAGAAGCAATTGTCTTCTGATTTCATGGCAGTGATCATACTCTGCAGTGATTTTGGAGTCCAAGAAGAGGAAAACTGTCACTACTTCCACATTTTCCCCATCTATTTGCCATGCAGTAATGGGGCCAGATGCCATGATCTTAGTTTTTTTAATGTTTAATCTTAAGTCAGCTCTTTCACTCTCCTCCTTCACCATCATCAAGAGGCTCTTTAGTTCCTCTTCACTTTCTGCTATTAGGGTGGTATCATCTACATATCTGAGGTTGTTAATGTTTCTCCTGCTATCTTGATTCCAGTTTGTAACTCATCCAGCCCAGCATTTCTCATGATGTGCTCAGCATATAGGTTAAACAAACAGGGTGACAGAAGACAATCTGATCTTGATCTTGAACTAATCAGTTGTTCCATACAACTGGTTCTAACTGTTTTTCCTTGACTTGCCTACAGGTTCCTCAGGAGACTGGTAAGAGTGTCTGGTATTCCCATCTGTTTAAGAGCTCTCCACAGTTTGTCGTGATCCACACAGTCGAAGGCTTTAACATAGTTGAAGAAACAGAGATAGATGCTTTTTCTGTAATTCCCTTGTTTTATCTGTGATCCACTGAATGTTGGCAATTTGATCTCTTGATCTTCTTTTTTTTTTCCTAAACTCAACTTGGACATCTGGAAGTTCCTGATTTGCACAATTTTGAAGCCTAGCATGAAAGATTTTAAGTATGACATTACTAGCATTGGAGATGAATGCAACTGACTGATGTTTAGCACATTCTTTGGTACTACTCTTCTTGGGAATTAGAATGAGGATGGGGGGACTGGAATGAAAAAGTAGGAAGTCAAGAAACACCTAGAGTAACAGGCAAATTTGGCCTTGGAATATGGAATGAAACAGGGAAAAGGCTAATAGAGTTTTGCCAACAGAACGTACTGGACAGAGCAAACACCCTCTTCCAATAAGACAAGAGAAAACACTACACATGGACATCATCAGATGGCCAAGACTGAAATCAGATTGATTACATTTTTTGGAGCCAAAGATGGAAAAGCTATATACAGTCAGCAAAAATAAGACCAGGAGCTGACTGGCTCAGATCATGAACTCCTTATTGACAAATTCAGACTTAAATTGAAGAAAGTAGGGAAAACCACTAGACCATTCAGGTATGATCTAAATCAAATCACTTAATTATTATACAGTGGATGTGAGAAAATAGATTTAAGGGACTAGATCTGTTAGACAGAATGCCTGATCAACTGTGGATGGAGGCTTGTGACATTGTACAGGAGATAAGGATCAAGACCATCCCAAAAAAAGAAATGCAAAAAAGAAAAATGGCTGTCTGAGGAGGCCTTAAAAATAGCTGGGAAAAGAAGAGAAGCAAAAAGCAAAGGAGAAAAGGAAAGATATACCCATTTGAATACAGACTTTCAAACAATAGCAAGGAGAGATAAGAAAGCCTTTCTCAGTGATCAGTGCAAAGAAATATAGGAAAACAATAGACTAGGAAACACTAGAGATTTCTTCAAGAAAATTAGAGATACCAAGGGAATATTTCAGGCAAAGAAGGGCACAATAAAGGACAGAAACAGTATGGACCTAACAAAAGCAGAGGATATTGAGAAGAGGTGGCAAGAATACACAGAAGAACTGTACAAAAATGACCTCCATGATCCAGACAATTACGATGGTGTGATCACTTACCTTGAGCCAGACATCTTGAACCATGAAGTCATGTGGGCCTTACGAAGCATCACTATGAACCAACCTAGTGGAGGTGATGAAATTCTAGTTGAGCTATTTTAAATCTTAACAGATGATGCTGTGAAAGTGCTGCACTCAATATGTCAGCAAATTTGGAAAACTCAGCTGTGACCACAGGACTGGAAAAAGTCAGTTTTCATTCCAATCCCAAAGAAAAGAAATGTCAAAAAATCCTCAAACTACCACATAGTTACACTCATCTCACACTCTAATAAATTAATGCTTAAAATTCTCCAAGTCAGGCTTCAGAAATATGTGAACTGTGAACTTCCAGATGTTTAAGCTGGTTTTAGAAAAGGAGAGAGGAGAAGGAAATGGCAACCCACTTCAGTGTTCTTGCCTGGAGAATCCCAGGGACGGGGGAGCCTGGTGGGCTGCCGTCTATGGGGTCGCACAGAGTCGGACACGACTGAAGCGACTTAGCAGCAGCAGCAGCAGCAGAAAAGGAGAGAATCCATAAATCAAATTGCCAACATCTGCTGAATCATGGAAAAGGCAAGAGAGTTCCAGAGAAACATCTATTTCTGCTTTATTTCCAAAGCCTTTGACTGTATGGATCACAGTAAACTGTGAAATATTCTGAAAGAGATGGGAATACCCAACCACCTGACCTGCCTGTTGAGAAATCTGTATGCAGGTCAGGAAGCAACAGTTAGAAACAGACATGGAACAAAAGACTGGTTCCATATAGGAAAAGGAGTATGTCAAGGCTGTATATTGTCACCCTGCTTATTTAACTTATATGTAGAGTACATGAGAAACACTGGGCTGGAAGAAGCACAGCTGGAATCAAATATTGCCAGGAGAAATATCAATAACTTCAGATATGCAGAAGACACCACCTTTATGGCAGAAAGTGAAGAAAAACTAAAGAGCCTCTTGATGAAAGTGAAAGAGGAGAGTGAAAAAGTTGGCTTCAAGCTCAACATTCAGAAAACGAAGATCATGGCATCTGGTCCCATTACTTCATGGCAAATAGATGGGGAAACAGTGGAAACAGTGGCTGACGTTATATTTCAGGGCTCCAAAATCACTGCAGATGGTGACTGCCTCCATGAAATTAAAAGACACTCCTTGGAAGGAAAGTTATGACTAGCTTCAGTTCCGTTCAGTCGCTCAGTCGTGTCCAACTCTTTGTGACTCCATGAATTGCAGCACACCAGGCCTCCCTGTCCATCACCAACTCCCGGAGTTCACTCAGACTCACTTGCGTCGAGTCAGTGATGCCATCCAGCCATCTCATCCTCTGTTGTCCCCTTCTCCTCCTGCCCCCAATCCCTCCCAGCATCAGAGTCTTTTCCAATAAGTCAACTCTTCGCATGAGGTGGCCAAAGTACTGGAGCTTCAGCTTTAGCATCATTCCCTCCAAAGAAATCCCAGGGCTGATCTCCTTCAGAATGAACTGTGCCAGGGTCCAGCCCCAGTAGGTCCAGGGTAATTCAAAGGGGAGACGGAGTCGGTGTCTTTGGAAAAAACTTATTTAATTACAAATATAGAGAGAGATTAGAAATGGATAGTGTAGTAGGAAATATTAGTGGAGAAAAAGAGGTTGAATAATTTGGTTTATGTGGAATACCAATCACCACCTACATAGGCCACAGGCGTCTTTCCGGTCTCCCGAAGGAGAGGAGGCACTGAGGCCTCCCTGGTTGGATCTTAGAAGCCCAGGCAAAATTAGCAGGCTTGGTGAGTACCCACATTCCAGATGGGGATTCAGACAGAAAAATGGAGAACAAGAAAGAATGACATGGGGGAATCAGTCTTTCCAGAAACTGATCCATTTTTCATTTTCAGGTTTGCCTATATACCTGTCCGTCTAGTCAAGGCTATGGTTTTTCCTGTGGTCATGTATGGATGTGAGAGTTGGACTGTGAAGAAGGCTGAGCGCCAAAGAATTGATGCTTTTGAACTGTGGTGTTGGAGAAGACTCTTGAGAGTCCCTTGGAATGCAAGGAGATCCAACCAGTCCATTCTGAAGGAGATCAGCCCTGGGAACAGTGATCTATAACAAAAGAGAAAATTCATTAACTCAAAAAGTCTAGTATTGCTAACATCAAAAACTACTATATTTCCTTTTCTATATTCCAAATACATTGATTAATATATTCCCAGGTGCCTAAGGATATGGAGGCCTGGTGGCAATCATTGACTCATTGAGAAAAGCCCTATGCTAATTAAAACTGTCAAAATACTCCAAACTCTCTGTGCTGTTTATGGTTGAGAGGTAGTAAACAATCATGTGCTAGGGGCAGGAGTATGGATAATCCTGTCACACAAGCTAGTTTGCCAGCAGAGAGGTTTGACCTGAGACACCCTTGTCACACCCAGGGCAGGGAATTAGCAGCAATTATTGGCACAACAAATGAAAAACCCTTCACCAATATAATTCCTAACCAGCTCACTATACTAATAATTTCTAACTTCCCAAAAGAATCTGTCTTTAGTAAGTGCAAAACATCTCATGCCTCTCACGGTTGGGAGGCTGTACACTATCACATGTGGTCAGATGAACCTGTACAGGCAGGCTAGATAACCTTCAGAGGAGTTTGTAAGTTGAAACACTCTTGTCACGCCCAGGAATTCTTATTGACTTCGAGCTGCACGTTTACTCTGTCTTTGAGAGAACCGGTGGGGAACAGCCCCCCATAAAGTCAGAGGGGTAGGTGAGAGCATAAAACAGTAAAGTAGGTAAACTCTGGTTTTGGGTGTAGATGCTCAGGAACAGGGGGTTTCCTGAGGCTTGATCACGCCTTTGCGTATACCAAGCCTCCTTCCTCATGACCTTTGCCATGGGCAGAGTTCCTCACGCTGGCTCCCGGCAGGACTGGTTGGATCTCCGTGCAGTCCAAGGGACTCTCAAGAGTCTTCTCCAACACCACAGTTCAAAAGCATCAAGTCTTTGACGCTCAGCTTTCTTCACAGTTCAAATCTCGCATCTGTACATGACCACTGGAAAAACCATAGCCTTGACTAGACGGACCTTTGTTGGCAAAGTAATGTCTCTGCTTTTCAATATGCTATCTAGGTTGGACATAACTTTTCTTCCAAGGAGTAAGCGTCTTTTAATTTCATGGCTGCAGTCACCATCTGCAGTGATTTTGGAGCCCAGAAAAATAAAGTCTG
The DNA here is from genome assembly GCA_006410635.1 of Cephalophus harveyi. Lineage (NCBI taxonomy): Eukaryota > Metazoa > Chordata > Mammalia > Artiodactyla > Bovidae > Cephalophus > Cephalophus harveyi. Next base: position 224,050 of record SJYT01059239.1, on the reverse strand, counting down.
ACACTGTTTCCCCATCTATTTCCCATGAAGTGATGGGAACAGGGGCCATGATCTTCGTTTTCTGAATGTTGAGCTTTAAGCCAACTTTTTCGCTCTCCACTTTCACTTTCATCAAGAGGCTTTTTAGTTCCTCTTTACTTTCTGCCATAAGGGTAGTGTCATCTGCATATCTGAGGTTATTGATATTTCTCCTGGCAATCTTGATTCTGGCTTGTTCTTCTTCCAGCCCAGTGTTTCTCTTGATGTACTCTGTACAGAATTTAAATAAGCAGGGTGACAATATATAGCCTTGACTTACTCCTTTTCCTATTTGGAACCAGTTTGTTCCATGTCTGGTTCTAACTGTTGCTTCCTGACCTGCATACAAATTTCTCAAGAGGCAGGTCAGGTGGTCTGGTATTCCCATCTCTTTCAGAATTTTCCAGTTTATTGTGATCCACACAGTTAAAGGCTTTGGCTTAAGATGGCATATTAAAAAGTAGAGACATTGCTTTGACAACAAAGGTCCACCTAGTCAAGGTCATGGTTTTTCCAGTAGTCATGTATGGATGTGAAAGTTGGTCTATAAAGAATGCTAAGTGCTAAAGAATTGATGCTTTTTAACTGAGGTGTTGGAGAAGACTGTTGAGAGTCCCTTGGACTGCAAGGAGTTTCAACCAGTCCATCCTAAAGGAGATCAGTCCTGAGTGCTTATTGGAAGGACTGATGTTGAAGCTGAAACTTCAAAACTTTGCCCACCTGATGCAGTGAGCTGACTCATTGGAAAAGACCCTGATGCTGGGAAAGGTTGAAGGCAGAAGGAGAAGGGGATGACAGAGGATGAGATTGTTTGATGGTATCACTGATTCCATGGACATGAGTTTGTGTAAACTCTGGGAGTCAGTTTAGACAGGGAAACCTGGCATCCTGTGGTCCATGGGATCACAAAGAGTTGGACACAAGTCGGACACAAGAGTGACTGAACTGAACTGAACTGAAATATACTGAACTGAACTGAACTGTTCCAGTCCTGTGGACACTGCTGGGTCTTCCAGATTTGCTGACATAATGAGTACAAAATCGTGATGGCATCATCCTTTAGGGATTTGAATAGTTCTACTGGAATTTCATTGCATCCACTAGCTTTATTAACAGTGTGTGTGTGTTAGTTGCTCAGTCGTGTCCAACTCTTTGCGACCCATGAACTGTAGCCTGCCAGGTTTTCCTGTCCATGGAATTCTCCAGGCAAGGATAATGGAGTGGATTGCCATTCCCATTTCCAGAGGATCTTCCCAACCCAGCGATTGAACCCTGGTCTCCTGCATCACAGGCAGATTCTTTACTGTTTGAGCTACAGTGAAGTCATTATTAACAATAGTGTTTTTAAGGCCCACTTGATTTTCCACTCCAGAGTGTCTGGCTCTGGGTGACTAACCAAACCACTGTAGTAACTTGGTTCATTAAAATCTATTTTATACAGTTCTTCCATGTATTATTTCCATCTCTTCTTGATTTCTTCACCGTCTGCAGGGTCTCTACCATTTTTATCCTTTTTTGTGCCCATCTTTGGGCAGAATACTCCCTTGATATTTCCAATTTCCCTGAAAGGATCTCTATTTTTTCCCCCTTTTGTTGTTTTCTCCTACTATTAAGCACTGTTCATTGAAGAAGGCTCTCTTGTCTCTTCTAGCTATTCTTTTAACTCTTTATTTAATTGGACATACCTTTCCCTTTTTCCCTTGGATTTTGCTTCTCTTCATTATTTCACTATTTGTAAAGCCTCTTCAAATGAACACTTTGCCATTTTACTTTTCTTTTTCTTTGAGATGGTTTTGTTTGCCACCTCCTGTACAATATTATGGACCTCTGACCATAGTTCTTCAGGCACACTGTTAACTAGATCTAGGTTCTTGAATCTATTTGTTAGCTCTACTCTGAATTCATACGAGATTGATTTAAGTCTTACCTGGCTGGCCTAGTGTTTTTCCCAGTTTTCTTTAGTTTAAGTCTGAATTTTTCTATGCGAATTTGATCATCTGAGCCACAGTAAGTTCCAGGTCTTGTTTTTGCTCACTGTATACAGCTTCTCCATTTTGGATACAAAGAATGTAATCAATTTGATTTCAGTATTGAGTGTAAAGTCATCTCTTCTGTTCATTATCAGAGAACTGCAAATTAAAACTACAGTGAGGTATCACCTCACATCAGTAAAAATGGACATCATTAAAATATTTAGTACCAATAAATTTTGGAGAGGGTGTGGTAAATGAGAACCCTCTTGCACTGTCAGTGGAAATGTAAATTGATAGAGACATTATGGAGAACAGTACGATAATTCCTCATAAATCTAGGAATAAAACCTACATATGACCCAGCAATCCCAATATTAGGTACATACACTGAGAAAGCCACAATTGCAAAAGAAACATGTACCCCAATGTTCATTTCAACATTCAGTCAGTCAGTCAGTCAGTTCAGTCACTCAGTGGTATCCGACCATTTGCCACCACATGGACTGCAGCACGCCATGCTTCCCTGTCTATCATCAACTCTCAGAGCTTGCTCAAACTCATATCCACTGAGCTTGTGATGTCATCCAATCATCTCATACTCTGCCATCCTCTTCTCCTCCTGACTCCAATCTTTTCCAGCATCAGGGTCTTTTCCAATGAGTCAGTTCTTTGAAAAAGATGTCCAAAGTGTCCGAGCTTCAGATTCAGTATCAGTGCTTCCAATTAAAATTTAGGACTGATTTCCTTTATGATTGACTAGTTTGATTTCCTTGAAGTCAAGAAGACTCTCAAGAGTCTTCTCCAGTACCACAGCTCAAAATCATCAGTTCATCAGTGCTCAGATTTCTTTATGATTCAACTCTTACATCCATACATGACTACGGAAATATCTTAGCTTTCACTAGATGGACATTTTTTGCAAAGTAATGTCTCTGATTTTTTAATATAAAGTCTAGGTTTCTCCTAGCTTTTCTTTCAAGGAGCAAAGGTCTTTTAATTTCATGGCTGTGGTCACCATGGCTGGTGATTTTGGAGCCCAAGAAAATAAAACCTGTCTCTATTTTCTTTGTTTCCCCATCTGTTTGACATGAACTGATGGGACTGGATGCCAGGCTCTCCGTTTTTTGAATGCTGAGCTTTAAGCCAGCTTTTTCACTCTCCTCTTTAACTTTTATCAAGTGATCCTTTAGTTTCTCTTTGCTTTCTGGCATAAGGGTGGTGTTATCTGCATATTTGAGGTTATTGATATTTCTTTTGGCAATCTTGATTCCAGTTTATGCTTCATCCAGTCTGACATTTAGCCATATGTACTGTGCATAGAAGTTAAATAAGCAGGGTGACAATATATAGCCTTGACGTACTCCTTTCCCAATTTGTAACCAACCCATTGTTCTATATCCGGTTCTAACTGTTGCTTCTTGATCTGCACACGGATTTCTCAGGAGGTAGGTAAGGTGGGCTGATATTCCTATCTCTTGAAGAATTTTTCACAGTATGTTGAAAGTGTTAGTCACTCAGTTGTGTCCGACTCTTTGTGACCCCATGGACTGTAGCCCACCAGGGCTCTCTGTTGATGGAATTCTCTAGGCAATAATACTAGAGTGGGCAACCATTTCCTTCTAAGGAGATTTCCCTGACCCAGGGATCAAACTCATATCTCTCACATTGCAGGAAGACTCTTTACTGACTGAACCACCAGGGAAGAGTTTGTTGTGATCCACACAAAGACTTTGATGTAGTCAATAAAGTTGAAGTAGATGTTTTTCTGGAATTCTCATGTTTTTTCTATAATCCAGTGGATGTTGACAATTTGATCTCTGGCTCCTCTGCTTATTCTAAATCGAGCTTGAACATCTGGAAGTTCATATTTCCTGTACTGTTAAAGCCTGGCTTGGAGAATTTTGAACATTACTTTGCTAGCATGTAAGATGAGTGCAATTGTGTGGTAGATTGAACATTCTTTGACATTGCCTTTCTTTGGGATTGGAATGAAAACTGACCTTTTCCAGTCCTGTGGTCACTGCTGAGTTTTCCAATTTTGCTGGCATATTGAGTGCAGCACTTTCACAGTATCATCTTTTAAGATTTGAAATAGCTCAACTGGAATTCTATCACCTCCACTAGCTTTGTTCATAGTGATGCTTCCTAAGGCCCACTTGACTTCACAGTCCTAGATGTCTGGCTCAAGATGAGTGATCACATCACTGTGGTTATCTGGGTCATTAAGATCTTTTGTGTATATCCATGTCTTCATAATATCTCCTGTTTTTTTTAAGGTCCATACTGTTTTGTCCTTTATTGTACCCATCTTAGATGAAATGCTCCCTTGGTTTCTCTAATTTTCCTGAAGAGATCTCTAGTCTTTCCCACTCTATTTTTTTGCTCTATTTCTTTGCATTGAACACTGAGTTAGGCTTTGTTCCCTCTCTCTGCTATTCTTTGAAACTCTGCTTTCAGATTGGTATATTTTTCCTTTCTCCTTAGTCTTGTGCTTCTCTTCTTTTCTCAGCTATTTGTAATGCCTCCTCAGACAATTACTTTACCTTTTTGCATTTCTTTTTCTTTAGGATGGTCTTGATCACCACCTCCTGTACAGTGTCACGAACTTCCATCCATAATTCTTCAGGCACTCTATTATATCTAATCCCTTGAATCTATTTGTCACTTCCACTGTATAAGTGTAAGGAATTTGATTTAAGTCATACCTGAATGGTCTTGTGGTTTTCCCCTACTTTCTTCAGTATAAGTCTTAATATTTCAATAATAAAGTAATGATCTGAATCACAATCAGTTCCTATTCTTGTTTTTGCTGACTATATAGAACTTCTCCATCTTTGGCTGCAAGGAATCTTACTTCAGTGTTGACCATCTGGTGATGTCCATGTGTAGAGTTGTCTCTTGTGTTGTTGGAAGAGGGTGTTTACTATGACCAGTGCATTCTCTTGGCAAAGCCCTGTTAGCCTTTGCCCTGCTTCATTTTGTACTCCAAGGCCAAATTTGCCTGTTACTCCAGGTATCTCTTGACTGCTTACTTTTCCATTCCAGTCCCCTATATGAAAAGACATCTTTGTTTGATGGTAGTTCTAGAAGGTCTCTAGGTCATTATAGAACCAGTCAACTTCAGCTTCTTCAGCATTAGTAGTTGGGACATAGACTCAGATTACTGTCATATTGAATGGTTTGCCTTCGAAACAAATAGAGGTCATTCTGTTATTTTTGAGATTGTACCCATGTACTGCATTACAGACTTCTGCTGAATGGGAGGGATACTCCTTTTCTTCTAATGGATTCTTGTCCACAGTAGTAGATATAATGGTAATCTGGATTAAATCGCCCCATTCCAGTCCATTTTAGTTCACTGATTCCTAAAATGTCAGTGTTCATTCTTGCCATCTCCTGTTTGACCACTTCCAATTTACCTTGATTCATGGACCTAACATTCCAGATTTCTATGCAACATCACGAGAAACGCTGGACTGGAAGAAACACAAGCTGGAATCAAGATTGCCAGGAGAAATATCAATAACCTCAGATATGCAGATGACACCACCCTTATGGCAGAAAGTGAAGAGGAGCTAAAAAGCCTCTTGATGAAAGTGAAAGAGGAGAGTGAAAAAGTTGGCTTGAAGCTCAACATTCAGAAAACGAAGATCATGGCATCCGGTCCCATCACTTCATGGGAAATAGATGGGGAAACAGTGGAAGCAGTGTCAGACTTTATTTGTGGGGGCTCCAAAATCACTGCAGATGGTGACTGCAGCCATGAAATTAGAAGACGCTTACTCCTTGGAAGAAAAGTTATGTCCAACCTAGATAGCATTTTCAAAAGCAGGGACATTACTTTGCCAACTAAGGTCCGTCTAGTCAAGGCTATGGTTTTTCCTGTGGTCATATATGGATGTGAGAGTTGGACTGTGAAGAAGGCTGAGTGCCAAAGAACCGATGCTTTTGAACTGTGGTGTTGGAGAAGACTCTTGAGAATCCCTTGGACTGCAAGGAGATCCAACCAGTCCATTCTGAAGGAGATCAGCCCTGGGATTTCTTTGGAAGGAATGATGCTAAAGCTGAAACTCCAGTACTTTGGCCACCTCATGCGAAGAATTGACTCATTGGAAAAGACTGTGATGCTGGGAGGGATTGGGGGCAGGAGGAGAAGGGGATGACCGAGGATGAGATGGCTGGATGGCATCACGGACTCAATGGACATGAGTCTGAGTGACCTCCGGGAGATGGTGATGAACAGGGAGGCCTGGCGAGCTGCGATTCATGGGGTCGCAAAGAGTCAGACACGACTGAGTGACTGAACTGAACTGATGCAATATTGTTCTTTTACAGAATCAGACTTTAGTTCTGTAACCAATCACATCCACAGCTGGGCATTGTTTCTGCTTTGGCTCCATCTCTGCCTTCTTTCTGGAGTTTTTTCTCCACTCTTCTCCAGTACCATATAGGGTGTCCACGAACCTGGGGAGTTCATCTTTCATTGTCATATCATTTTAACTTTTCCTACTGTTCTTTGAGTTTTCAAGGTATGAATACTGAAGTGGTTTCCCATTCCCTACTCTTGTAGACCACATTTTGTTAGAACTCTCCAACTTGAGCTGTCCATCTTGGGTGGCCCTACAGGGCATGGTTCATAGTTTCATTAGTTAGACAAGTCTGTGGTTCATGTAATCAATTTGATTAGTTTTCTGTGATTGTCATTTTCACTCTCTCTGCCCTCTGATAGATAAGAATAAGAGGCCTGTTGGAAGCTTCCTGATGGGAGAGACTGACTGTGGGGGAATCTGGGACTTATTCAGATGGCTGGAGCCATGCTCAGTAAATATTTAATCCAGTTTTCTGTTGATGGGAAGGTCTGTGTTTCCTCCCTGTTAATGGAGGATTAATGGAGGTAGAGTTAATGGGTAGGGTAGGGTTATTGGGGGCTACTCTAGTGGCTCAGAGTTTAAGCATCTGCCTGGAATACAGGAGACTCAGGTTCAATCCCTGGGTCAGGAAGATCCCCTAGAGAAGAAAATGGCAACCCACTCCAGTACTCTTGCCTGGAGAATCCCATGGACGGAGGAGCCTGGTATGCTACAGTCCATGGGGTCGCAAGAGGTAATGTGGACCTCCCTGAAAAGGGCTGTTGTGTTCAGTGCCCCTGACCTTGCAGGAGGTCACTGTGGACCCATGCCTCTGCTGGAGACTCCTGGACACTCACAGGCAAGTCTGGCTTAGTCTCTTGTGTGGACACTGATAAGCTATGATACATCACTTAAATATAATTACCAAAAGTTTCATTTTTTATTATGATATTGACTCACTACAGAGACAGTCCAAGAAACAATGATTAAAAGGAGATATTTTATGGAATGATGAGTCATGTGTTATCTAAAGGTGAGTGATATACACAAACTCAGTGGTTGGTTTTGAAATGTAAAAGTACATTATCAAAGTATGGGAGGCAGCTAGTTTGATTCTCATAATCCTCTGATTCTGGCCTATCAAGGACAAGAATGTTTAAAAGGGCATCAGACTGTTGCAGGAAGGGGGACCCTTTCCAGGGCTCAAAAGTGGGCTCTTATCTAACACTTGAGAATGAATTGTCTGAGGAGACACATGTGCTGACAAAGCAAGAGATTTTATTGCGAAGGGGTGCCCAGGCAGAGAGCAGCAGGGTAAGGGAACCTAGGAGAACTGTTCTGCCATGTGGCTCGCAGTCTTATCGTGATGGGGTTTGTTTCTGGGTTGTCTTTAGCCAATTATTCTGACTCAGTCCTTCCTGGTGGTGCAAGCCTTGCTCAGCCAAGATGAATGCCAGTGAGAAGGATTCTGGGAGGTGTTTGGACATGTAATGTCACTTTTTGACCATTCCTGAACTCTCCCTGTTGGTGCTGACTTTTTAGTTTCATGTTCCTTACTAGGACCTCCTGTCATAAAAAAAACTCATGCAAAAGGTTACTGTGGGTCCTGGCCAGGATGGCTGGTTTCAGTCAGTGTGTTTCCCCTAACATGAACATTTGGTCTGATTTGGTGACATTTGCTTCTTTTGAAGTCATCAATACATCTTCTATGGACAGGCTTTATAAACAATAATTTTAAAGGTTTGGGATATTCCCCACAAAAATCTTCTTATCCATAAAGCATCAGGTACTCCAAATTTAGATATCATTCAGTTAAATTCAGTTCAGTCGCTCAGTCGTGTCCGACTCTTTGCGACCCTGTGAATCGCAGCATGCCAGGCCTCCTTGTCCATCACCAATTCCCGGAGTTCACTCAGACTCACACGCGTCGAGTAAGTGATGCCATCCAGCCATCTCATCCTCTGTCGTCCCCTTCTCCTCCTGCCCCCAATCCCTCCCAGCATCACAGTCTTTTCAAATGAGTCAGCTCTTCTCATGAGGTGGCCAAAGTACTGGAGTTTCAGCTTTAGCATCATTCCCTCCAAAGAAATCCCAGGGCCAATCTCCTTCAGAATGGACTGGTTAGATCTCTTTGCAGTCCAAGAGTCTTCTCCAACACCACAGTTCAAAAGCATCAGTTCTTCAGTGCTCACCTTTCTTCACAGTCCAACTCTCACATCCATACATGACCACAGGAAAAACCATAGCGTTGACTAGACTGACCTTTGTTGGCAAAGTAATGTCTCTGCTTTTCAATATGCTATCTAAGTTGGTCATAACTTTTCTTCCAAGGAGTGAGCGTCTTTTAATTTCATGGCTGCAGTCACCATCTGCAGTGATTTTGGAGCCCAAACATCTGGAATTTCACAGTTCACGTACTGCTGAAGCCTGGCTTGGAGAATTTTGAGCATTACTTTACTAGCATGTGCTGCTGCTGCTGCTAAGTTGCTTCAGTCGTGTCCGACTCTGTGCGACCCCATAGACGGCAGCCCATCAGGCTCCACCATCCCTGGATTTCTCCAGGCAAGAACATTGGAGTCAGTTTCCATTTCCTTCTCCAATGCATGAAAGTGAAAAGTGAAAGTGAAGTCGCTCAGTCGTATCTGACTCTTAACGACCCCATGGACTGCAGCCTACCAGGCTCCTCCGTCCATGGGATTTTCCAGGCAAGATTACTGGAGTGGGGTGCCATTGCCTTCTCCCTACTAGTGTGTGAGATGAGTGCAGTTGTGCGGTAGTTTGAGCATTCTTTGGCATTGCTATAAGAATGTTATTGCTAGTTATCATTACCAATGCTATATATAACAATATTTTATTACATCTCTATAAGTAAAATTTTAAAAGAACTGTCAGAAAGAGTGGAATTTTAAAAATAACATGCTAAATAATAACAATAGAGACCAGATAATATCTAGAGTCCTCCCAACTACACTGTTCCAGGTTAAGCACAGACATCATGGTTTCCTTATCTTCAAAAGGAATTCTGTCTCTCTAGACTAGAAAAGGGCTTCCTGGATAGCCCTTTCAGTTGGTAAAGAATCCACCTGCAATGCAGGAGACTGTGGTTCAATTCCTGGGTTGGGAAGATCCGCAACAGAGGGTAGAAGTTACCCACTCTAGTATTCTTGGAAGTCCCTTGAGGCTCAGCTGGTAAGGAATCTGCCCACAATGCGGGAGACCTGGGTTTGACCCCTGGGTTGGTAAGATCCCCTGGAGAAGGGAAAGGATACCCACTTATTGTGGCCTAGAGAATTCCATGAATTGTATAGTCCATGGAGTCTCAAAGAGTTGGACATGATTGAATGACTTTCACTTTCACTTTTCATAGTCTTACTTATGAAGAATGTTTCTTCTTATCCAATATGCAGAATATTTTCATTAGTAATATTCCTAATTCAGCCTGAAATGGCTGCTACTGAAATCCAAAGTGTGTGCAAAAGGGTTACAGACAGAGTGCCCAATGATTCAGATAGCTAGATTAATAGGAAAACAAATTCAGGGAGTTACCAGATTGATGTGAAGGCAGGAGGCCAGTTGGCCTGATGGCATTGATCATGATTGCACATAAAGAATAGTAACATAATCATGAACTAACCTTTCTTTGTTATTGAAGGTAGCTCCCAACTTTTTCCAGTTAAATTTTTAAGAGAGTACTTGAACATGAAGGTCACAAAATTCTTCCACTTCTCATTTCTTTAAAATGATTTCATGGTTTCCCATGTGAGATTTTTCAATGCAAGAGCAGAGGCTCAAGATCTCTTTTCTTTGGTTATATGCCTGAGTCTCTGTCTCAGATGTTCTGATGTAACTGGTCTGTTTTAACCTGATCTTATGATGTTGGGAAAGAAGAAAGTTTTTTCTACCTTTTGAGGTTCTTCTATCTGGTCTAAAAATTAAATTGACTTGAGATGTATCAGCAAGAGAAAATCAAGCACAAGTCTAAAAATATATGTACATGGGCTAGACCTAGAAAAACTGAGTAACTCACCAAATGGCTAAAACCTCACCTCAAATATCATATTTAGCTGAAGTCAAAAGACAATATAGTGAACTGAAATTTCAAAGGGTAGGGGAAAAGTTCACATGGGAAGACAAAAATTTTCTGGGTTATACAGAGACAGTGGAACATAGAAAGGACTTTGATTTCTAGTTACTCCCATCAAACTATATCATATTTCTTGCAGACATTTCTGGTTTTAGCTCTATTCTGGGAATAGGCCTTTTAGATTCTTTAGACAACTGTTTTGTTTTTGTTTCTTAAAAACAATTAGCTTAGATTAATTTTCATGACAAAGAGGAACATTTTGGGATGGCAAATTTTCTTTCCATACTATGGTTTTAAATTTTTGTTTATTTAATTGAGATTTAATTATTATACCATAAAACTCGGCATTTTAAAGAGCACAATTCACTTTTTGGTATATTTACAAAGTATGCCACCATTGCCACTAAGTCCAGAACAGTTTCATCACCACAAAAAGAAATTTGAAAATCATTAGCTGCTATGTCTTATTCCTCCTTCCCCAAGATCTTAGCAACCACTGGTCAACTTTCTGTCTCTATGGGTTTGCTTGTTTAGGATAATTCACATAATTTGTATAAGATTTGTTTATGGTTTTTATTGAGTCCTTGACATTTGGGAGAGATCCACCCACATCCAAAATTCCAGCTGGAGGACAATACTGATTTAAAGAAATAGGTCATCTCCCCAGGAATCCCACCAACCCTGGATCCCCAGTAATCTTGCCAACCCTGGGTTTCAGTGTCCCAGGAATAAGAGTGGACCAAAAGACCATTCTATACATCTGTGTCTCTTTTGCTCATATGTGTCTTGCATACAGGGTTATCATTACCATCTTTCTAAATTCCATATATATGTGTTAGTATACTATATTGGTGTTTTTCTTTCTGGCTTACTTCACTCCAGTTTCATCCACCTCGTTAGAACTGATTCAAATGTATTCTTATTAATGGCTGAGTAATACTCCATTGTGTATATGTACCACAGCTTTCTTATCCATTCATCTGCTTGGGGCTGGTGCACTGAGACAACCCAGAGGGATGGTACAGGGAGGTAGGGGTGTTCAGGATGGGGAACACATGTATACCTGTGGTGGATACATGTTGATGTATGGCAAAACCAATACAATATTGTAAAGTAATTAACCTCCAATTAAAATAAATAAATTTATATACATACAAAAAAGAGTGGACCAGTAAAAAAGTTTTTGTTATTTCTCTATATGTCCCCATTTTGCCACCATTCTGATGAATTTTTTAGCATCTTTTAAAAAAAATTATTGAGGAGTAGTTGATGTACAACATTATATAATTTTCAGATGTACAACATAGTGATTCACAGTTTTTAAAGGTTGTATTTCATTTGTAGTTATAAAATATTGGCTATATTCCCTGAGTTGTACATCACTTCAGTTTATTTATTTTATATATAGTAGTGTGTATCTTTTTTAGTTCCTTATCCCTAATGTGTCACTTCCCCTTTCCCTTTCTCTACTGACAATGACTAGTTTTATATCTTTGTGTGTGAGTTTTTTTCTTGTCACCTTTACTAGTTTTATTTTATTTTTTAGATTCTGTATATATGTGGTAGCATACAGTATTCGTCTTTCTCTGCCTGACTTATTATTTCACAATACTCTCACTTAGGCCCTTCAAGTTTATAAGTTTATACATGTTGTTGCAAATAATAAAATATCATTCATTTTTATAACTGAGCAGTAGTCTATCATGTATGCAGATATTTTTCACTCAGTCATCTGTTAACAGACACATATCATACCTTGCTTCTATATACTGGGAATTGCAAATAGTTCTGTGAACATTAGGTTACATGTACCTTTTTGAATTACTGTTTTCATGTTTTGCAGATACTCAGGAGTAGATTTTCTGCATCATGTGGTAATTCTATTTTTAGTTTTTTGAGAAACCTTCATGCTGTTTTCATAGTGGCTGTAACAATTTATATTCCCACCAATAGTACACGAGAGTTCCCTTTTCTCAACATCCTCCCCAGGATTTGTTATTTGTGGTCTTTTTGATGTAGCCATTCTCAAAAGTGTAAGGTTATGTTTCATTGTGATTTTAATTTGCATTTCTTTGATCTGCTTAACTTTTGATCACCAAGGCATGATGATAGGCATTTGTAACCTCCACAGAGTATTCAGGCTTTATGAAATAAAGGTTAGAAATAAATAAAGCACTTACAGAAATATGATTGCCTCACTGTTCAGTTTTGTTGATTTGAAAAACAGTAAATCTAATTACAAATTAATCTTAATAACACTAATGACATGGTGATTAACAAGAGAAATGCATCTGTGGTCAAATTGCCTCTTAAATTTTCCAAGGAACTGCACCATTAACACACAGGAGGCAACAGTCTCTGGGATAAAAAATTTGCCTGCACCTGGTTCTGTCTTGATTACTACTTTCTTGGTACCTAACAGAAGAAAAATAACCAAAAATTTCAGAGGTATACAGTTTCTCACTACTTAGCCAGTATGAGGCAGAGGTGAAAGGTGTGATCGTGACATGTCAGAAACCACAGTAGGAACCTGATATCGTAGATAGCAGCTAAGAGATGGTGTGAATGCAAGCTGGCTATGAGTTTGCTTGGCAAGAAATCAAGTGGAGACTTTGTAAATCAGAGAAGCCAGATCTTAGCCTGGGTAAGTAAAAATCTAGAGACAAAATGCTTACTGATGTTACAAAGACTATTTGGGTCTGGGCTGTCCTATGGCCAGGAATATTTAGGGACCATAAAATATATAATCTAGCTTCATATTTATTAATTTGCATCAGTTAAAACATGGAATGATTTTAAAAGATCCATACATTACATTTTTATATTCATTTAAAACATACAAATATATGTTTATCTTTCAATCTTTGATGGTAAGCCAACACACCCATTTTTTAAAATAAGTCTGCCAAATGGAGCTATATTTTTGCACAAAAAAATCCATAATGCATAGGACATACTTTGGAGCTTTTATATCTTTAAAGTGGAACAAGAATTTAAGATTCTTATAAGTGTATGAGTTGAGAATTATAGATTTTTAATGCCAAATTTTTAAACCACCTTGCCCAACCTTATTTCAATGATAATATGATATTGATAAACCCAATTCAGTGATGAACCCAATATATTACTTGAGAAGAGCAGAAAAATCATTCCAGAAGGAATGAAGAGGCTGAACCAAAGCAGAAATAGTGCCTAGTTTTGGATGTATCTGATGGTAGAAGTAAAGTCTAATGCTGTAAAGAACAATATTACATAGGAATCTGAAATGTTAGATCCTTGAATCAAGGTAAATTGGAAGTGGTCAAACAGGAGATGGCAAGAATGAACACCAACATTTTAGGAATGAATTAAAATGGACCAGATTGGGCGAGTTTTATTCAGATGATATTATATCTACTACTGTGGCAAGAATCCCTTAAAAGAAAAGGAATAGCCCTCATACACAACAAAAGAATCTGAAATGCAGTACTTGGGCATAATCTCAGAAAAGGCAGAATGATCTCTCTTCACTCAGTATCACAGTAATCCAAGTCTATGTCCCCACTACTAATGCTGAAGGTCAAGTTGATCTATGAAAATTTACAAGACCTTCTAGAAATAATACACACACACACAAATAATATACTTTAAATAATAGTGGAATGCAAAAGTAGAAAGTCAAGAAATAATTGGAGCAGCAGGAAAGTTTGGCCTTGGAATACAAAATGAAGTAGAGCAAGGCTAACAGAATATTGGCAAGAGAATGCACTGGACATAGCAAACACCCTCTTCCAGCAACACAAGAGATGACTCTACACTCTATCACCAGATGGTCAATACTGAAATATAGATTGATTATATTCTCAGCATCTATACAGTAGCAAAAAAAGATCAGGAGTTGACTATGTTTCAGATCATGAACTCCTTATTGCAAAATTAAGACTTAAACTGAAGAAAATAGGGAAAACCACAAGACCATTCAGGAATGACCAAAATCAAATCCCTTATGATTATACAATGGAAGTGACAAATAGATTCAAGGGACTAGACCTGATGATAGAGTGCCTGAGGAACTAAGAGGTTCATAAGATTGTACCAGAGGCAGTGATCAAAATCATCCCTAAGAAGAAGAAATGAGAAAGGGAAAAATGACTGAGTAGGTCTCACAAATAGCTGAGAAAATAAAAGACATGAAAGGCAAAGGAGAAAAGAAAGGTATATCCTTCTGAATGCAGAGTTCTAAAAAACAGTAAGGAGAGATAAGAAAGCTCTCTTCAGTGATCAATGCAAAGAAATAGAGGAAAACAATAGACTTGGAAAGACTAGAGATCTCTTTAAAAAAATTAGAGATGCCAAGGGAACATTTCATGCAAAGAAATGTCCTTTATTGTGCACAATAAAGGACAGAAAGGGTATGGATCTAACAGAAGCAGAAAAGATTAAGAAGAGGTGGCAATAATATACAGAAGAACTGTACAAAAAGATAATCATGACCCAGATGTCCATGATGGTGTGATCACTCACCTAGAGCCAGACATCCTGGAATGCATAGTCATGTTGGCCTTATGAAGCATCACTATGAACAAAGCTAGTGGAGGTGACGGCATTCCAATTGAGGTATTTCAAATCCTAAAGGATGATTATGTGAAAGTGCTGCACTCAATATGCCAGCAGATTTGGCAAACTCAGAAGTGGCCATAGGAAAGGAAAAGGTCAGTTATCATTCCAATCCCAGAGAAAGGCAATGCCAAAGAATGTTCCAACTACCACACAATTGTGTTCATCTCACATGCTAGCAAAATAATGTTCAAAAATCTCCAAGCCAGGCTTCAACAGTATATGAACCATAAACTTCCATACATTTAAGCTGGATTTAGAAAAGGTAGAGAAACCAAAGATCAAATTTTACAACATCCGTTGGATCATTGAAAAAGCAAGAAAGTCCCAGAAAAACACCTACTTCTACTTTACTGACTATGCCAAACTCTTTGTGTGGATCACAACAAACTGTGGAAAATTCTTCAAGAGATTGGAATACCAGACTACCTTATCTGCCTCCTGAGAAATCTGCATGCAGATCAAGAAGCAACAGTTAGGATGTCAGAGTCCTGCTTTTCCCACATTTCTCTGTTCATACACTTTCTAACTCTGAGAGATTTTGTTTTGGAAATAAGAAACTACAAACCTACAATTAAATAGAATTATTACATCTGTGTACTATTAAATACTTTTCCAAACTAATTTCAACAGCAGCCAAACATAATCAGTAATATATCAGGCTTGGAAGATGGTGAATTGTTGCTTTCCAAATCATTAGTAAAAACTCACATACAACAGATAGTCTATATATTTGATTTTTTTTTTAATCTTATTTCCCTGTAGGGGTTAGGGGAGAACACCACTAAAATACTTTAAGTATTATTGTCTTGTTTTCTTTTGCTGCTACTACTTTCAGCATTTGTTGAAATTTTATTATTCTTACAGCAAATACAGGAAGTAGGCAAGAAAGGTATTATTTCTACTAACTCCTAGAATTTGAGTAAAGTGTTGTACAAAAATGAAGTGACTGTCCTCTTGGAGACAATATTGATACTTGGGCCAAGTCCTAATGTGTCTCACTGTGCTATACACATAGCTTTGCAGTAGCACAATAATCCCATGGAAGAAAGGCTGGCCATCACCAAATCTCTGGTTGAAAAGGATTTTACTCTAACCATTCTTCTAAAGTTTCATATTTTCAAAAGTGTTTGAACATTTCAGTTGATCAGGATCTGTGCTTCTGTAAGCAGATAAGTAGAAAGTTTAGAAAGCATTAATTATTAGAAAGTTTCATGACAATGAGCTGAAATTTTCTTCTCTAAGCATGTGTGTGTGTGCTTAGTCGCTTCAGTCGTGTCCAACTCTGTGTAACTCTATGGACTGTAGCCTGCCAGGATTCTCTCTCCAGGGGATCCGCCATGCAAGAATAATGGACTGTGTTACCATACCCTCCTCAAGGGGATCTTCCAAACCCAGGACTGAACCTGCATGTCTTATGTCCACTGCATTAACTGGCAGGTCCTTTAGCACTATGTCACCTGTGAAGCTCTTTCTTATCTAGTTTCCATCTATTGATTTCAAGCCTAAACTATGAAGAAGCTATATTACTTATTTTATAAATGAAAAACATAAAGCTTATGGAGGTTAAATAAATCTATAAAGGCCACACAATAAGCTATTGAGTGCTCAGTGACTAGAATCCATCTACAGGCCCATTCGAGCTCTTTCTTTTCTCACGTCTCTAGTGGAATCCTTTAGTGTGTACCAAATACTATCCTAAGTCATGAAAACCAATAACAGACCAAAATTGAATCTCTGTTCTTCTCAAAATGCTTGAGGTTAGGAACAGTGGGAGAATACATGAAATCAAAAATTGCACCAATTGTGATAAGGAATATGGTAAAAGTATGTGAATTGAGGCAATGGGTTATCTATTTTACCTAAGCTATTTTTTGACCTGGCTAAAATACAAATATATATATTTTTTATTATATATTATTATATATTATATAATGTATATAATATATACTATATTATATATTGTTGTATGTATTATACTATTCATACTATTGTATATGTATTATATATTAGTATATGTATGTGTGTATATATATATAAAGTATATATTAAGCACCAGTTCAGTTCAGTCGCTCAGTCGTGTCCAAATCTTTGCGACCCCATGAAAGGAGGAACGCCAGGCCTCCCTGTCCATCACCAACTCCTGGAGTTCACTCAGATTCACGTGCATTGAGTCAGTGATGCCATCCAGCCATCTCATCCTCTGTCGGCCCTTCTCCTGCCCCCAATCCCTCCCAGCATCAGAGTCTTTCTCAATGAGTCAACTCTTCGCATGAGGTGGCCAAAGTACTGGAGTTTCAGCTTTAGCATCATTCCTTCCAAAGAAATCCCAGGGTTGATCTCCTTCAGAATGGACTAGTTGGATCACCTTGCAGTCCAAGGGACTCTCAAGAGTCCTCTCCAACACTGCAAAATTGCATCAAAAGCATCAATTCTTCGGTGCTCAGCCTTCTTCATAGTCCAAATCTCACATCCATACATGACCACTGGAAAAACCATAGCTTTGACTAAATGGACCTTTGTTGGCAAAGTAATGTCTCTACTTTTGAATATGCTATCTAGGTTGGTCATAACTTTTCTTCCAAGGGATGAGCGTCTTTTAATTTCATGACTGCAATCACCATCTACAGTGATTCTGGAGCCCCCCAAAAATAAATTCTGACACTATTTCCACTGTTTACCCATCTATTTCCCATGAAGTGATGGGACCGGATGCCATAATCTTCGTTTTCTGAATGTTGAGCTTTAAGACAACTTTTTCACTCTCCTTTTTCACTTTCATCAACAGGGTTTTTAGTTTCTCTTCACTTTCTGCCATAAGGGTGGTGTCATCTGCATATCTGAGGTTATTGATATTTCTCCCGGCAATCTTGATTCCAGCTTGTGTTTTTTCCAGTCCAGAGTTTCTCATGATGTACTCAGCATATAAGTTAAATAAGTAGGGTGACAATATACAGCCTTGACATACTCCTTTTCCTATTTGGAACCAGTCTGTTGTTCCATGTCCAGTTCTAACTGTTGCTTCCTGAACTGCATGCAGATTTCTCAAGAGGTGGGTCAGGTGGTCTGGTATTCACATCTCTTTCAGAATTTTCCACAGTTTATTGTGATCCACACAGTCAAAGGCTTTGGCATAGTCAATAAAGCAGAAATAGATGTTTTTCTGGAACTCTTTTGCTTTTTCCATGATCCAGCGGATGTTGGCAATTTGATCTCTGGTTCTTCTGCCTTTTCTAAAACCAGCTTGAACATCAGGAAGTTCACAGTTCCCATATTGCTGAAGCCTGGCTTGGAGGATTTTGAGCATTACTTTACTAGCATGTGAGATGAGTGCAATTGTGCGGTAATTGGAGCATTCTTTTGCATTGCCTTTCATTGGGATTGGAATGAAACTGACCTTTTCCAGTCCTGTGGCCACTGCTGAGTTTTCCAAATTTGCTGGCAGATTGAGTGCAGCACTTTCACAGCATCATCTTTCAGGATTTGAAACAGCTCAACTGGAATTCCATCACCTCCACTAGCTTTGTTCGTAGTGATGCTTTCTAAGGCCCACTTGACTTCACATTCCAAGATGTCTGGCTCTAGATGAGTGATCACATCATCATGATTATCTGGGTCGTGAAGATCTTTTTTGTACAGTTCTTCTGTGTATTCTTGCCACCTCTTCTTAATATCTTCTGCTTCTGTTAGGTCCATATAAAGCAGAAGTAGATGTTTTTCTGGAACTCTCTTGCTTTTTCCATGATCCAGCGGATGTTGGCAATTTGATCTCTGGTTCCTCTGCCTTTTCTAAAGCCAGCTTGAACATCAGGGAGTTCACGGTTCACGTATTGCTGAAGCCTGGCTTGGAGAATTTTGAGCATTACTTTACTAGCATGTGAGATGAGTGCAATGCTGCGGTAGTTGGAGCATTCTTTGGCATTGCCTCTCTTTGGAACTGGAATGAAAACTGACCTTCTCCAGTCCTGTGGCCACTGCTGAGTTTTCCAAATTTGCTGGCATATTGAGTGCAGCACTTTCACAGCATCATCTTTCAGGATTTGAAACAGCTCAACTGGAATTCCATCACCTCCACTAGCTTTGTTTGTAGTGATGCTTTCTAAGGCCCACTTGACTTCACATTCCAAGATGTCTGGCTCTAGATTAGTGATCACATCATCATGATTATCTGGGTCGTGAAGATCTTTTTTGTACAGTTCTTCCGTGTATTCTTGCCACCTCTTCTTAATATCTTCTGCTTCTGTTAGGTCCATACCATTTCTGTCCTTTATCGAGCTCATCTTTGCATGAAATGTTCCCTTGGTATCTCTAATTTTCTTGAAGAGATCTCTAGTCTTTCCCATTCTGTTCTTTTCCTCTATTTCTTTGCATTGATCGCTGAAGAAGGCTTTCTTATCTCTTCTTGCTATTCTTTCAAACTCTGCATTCAGGTGCCTATATCTTTCCTTTTCTCCTTTGCTTTTCACCTCTCTTCTTTTCACAGCTATTTGTAAGACCTCCCCAGACAGCCATTTTGCTTTTTTGCATTTCTTTTCCATGGGGATGGTCTTGATCCCTGTCTCCTGTACAATGTCATGAACCTCATTCCATAGTTCATCATGCACTCTATCAGATCTAGGCCCTAAATCTATTTCTCGCTTCCACTGTATAATCATAAGGGATTTGATTTAGGTCATACCTGAATGGTCTAGCGGTTTTTACTCAGCCATAAAAAAGGATGAAATAATGCCTTTGCAGCAACATGGATGGACCTAAAGATTATCATATTAAGTGAAGTAAGTCAAACAAAGAGAAATACCATATGATATCACTTATATGTGGAATCTAAAAATTTGAAACAAATGGACTGACTTACAAAACAGATACAGACTCACAGATACAGAAAACAGACTTATGGTTACCAAAGGGGATAGTAGTGGGAGAGGGAGTTAAATTAGGAGTTTGGGATTAACATATATACACTACTATGTATAAAACAGATAAACAACAAGGACCTGCTGTATAGCACAGGGAACTATATTCAGTATCTTATAATGAAAGAATCTGAAAAAGAATACATATATATGTATGTATGTATAATGGAATCATTTTACTGTATATCTGAAACTAATACAACATTGTAAATTAACTATACTTCAATTAAAAATGATTGAAAATGGAAAATAGGCTAATATCATAAATAATTTTTTTAAAAAAGAGAATGCAGATGGCTAGTGAATGGGAATAAATCCACATTAAGATGCCATTATTTAAGATATTTTAATTGACAAAGATTTCGGTATACTCATACACAGTTGGTGGAAGTGTAAATTCGTCAGGCTTTGTAGGAAGCTGTGTATCACTGTGTAAGAAAAAAAGCGTTTAAAATATTTTTACTCAAAATATTTGTTTCAGCATTCCACTTTTAGAAATTAACTTCGCTTTTTTCACTTAATAGCCTATTCAAAGTATCTCCATGTTATATAACTTCTCAGTATTTTGAATAGCCATGTGTATTTGTTTATTTAGTTATTTATTTGGGAATATTCCCTGCAAAACACTTTTATAGAACGAATGTTCTTATCTGGACATCTTGTTTATTTCTTTGATTGTTGAGAAGTTATTAAAAACAATAATCTTCAAGGTGGGTTTCAGGATCACTGAGCAACCACTCGAGTAAGTTAATCGGAAATGGCAAGAATTTGCAGTTTCTTGCTTTTTAAAGAAAGCTCAAACTGTTAATCCTTTAAACCAGGCTTTGGAGCTTTGGTGGTAAAAAACTCAGTCTCTGCCTTATGCAGCAAATGGACACTTAAATTACAGTGTGTTAAGTGAGACAACAGAATTAAATCCTGGGGACAGATTAGAAAGATCTCTGTCATGGGGCAAATACGGCTTCCTAAAATAGGGAATGTTTAAGCTGACAGACGAAGGACAAATTGGGAATTACCAAGGTGAAGAGGAATTTGAAAAGGGCTTCTGGCAGAGAGCCAGAGTATGTGGAAGGACCCAAAAGTAACTGAGAGAGTAGAATGGTGAGGATGGAAGCATAAATAAGGGCCAGATCCTGGGCCTTTAGAGTCATAGTAAGGATTTTAACCTGAGGATTGGAGAGAGCCAATGAAAATGTTAAGTAGGAGGTTGATCATGTTTTTGCTTGTTACAGAACATTTTGATTGCAGTGTGTTGATATGACTGACTGCACTGGAGCAGGAGAGGTTGCTGCAATTCAGGTAAGAGGAGGTCTTCTCTGGGTAGTTAGTAGAGATGGCATTGGACAGCATCACAGTGCTTAGGAGGCAGGGTGACAGGCCATGCTTTGCTTGCACGTGAAGGAGGGGAGAAGGCGGCCAAGGTGACGTCCAGAGCTATGTCTTAATCAACTGTGCAAATACTGTTTGTTACAAATCACTGAGATAGAGAAGATTTGGTGGAGGAGATAAATACCCAGTTTTTTAGTTAAGCAGGGCGGGTTGCCCTGGTGGCTTAGTGGTAAAGAATCCTCCTGCGATGCAGGAGACACAGAAGACATGGGTTTAATCCTTGAGCTGGGAAGATCCCCTGGAGAAGAAAATCACAACCCACTCCAGTATTCTTGCCTGGGAAATCCCACAGACAGAGGAGCTTGGTGAGCTAGAGTCCATGGGGCTGCAGAGAGTTGCATACGACTGAGCACAGCACAGCAATGGCTTACCAGGGCTTCCTTCGTGGCTCAGATGATAAAGACTCTGCCTGCAATCAGGAGACCCGGGTTTGATCCCTGGGTCTGGAAGATCCCAAGAAGGGAATGGCTACCCACTCCAGTATTCTTGCCTGGAGAATTCCACGGACAAAGGAGCCTGGCAGGGGGTTGCAAAGAGTCTGACACGACTGAGTGACTAACACTTCCCCTTTCCTAGTTCATTCAGACAGAGATGTTCAACAGGGTCTAAAGCTCTGAGAGAGGTAACAAGCTGGAGATAAATATTTGAGATTTTGATATTTATTTCCTTGAGAGTAAATTGGCTTTATAAGTTGGGGTAATTTCCTTTTGTATTTTATGCCTACGTTTATGCTCAGAGAGCTGCTTGCCAAATAACAGGCTGTCTGAAAGTGTTTTGTTGGTCATGTATTTATTTCCTCTGTTATAGTTGGTGAGATTCAACCTAATTGGTCCTTTTATTAATTTTTACAGTTTTCATGGTGTCTTAAAGTCCTCTGTAAGCAAGCACTTTATTGTATTTGTCTCTCCTTCTGTGGACAGACATCTGTTTTCTGTTCTTCTCAGTGCCGCTGTCATCATAGTCAGCATTACCGTGAAGCTTGTGTGCTCGTGTCTGCACATATGTGAGAGCCAGGGAGTGGAACTATCAGACAAAAGGGCATAAGCATCTTTAATTTCCCCAGATGTTGACAGATTGCTCTATGAAGGGGTTGTATCTGTGTACACTCCCACTAGCTATGTATGAGACTGTATGTTTTCTCTCCTGTGGTAGGTATTATCAAACTTTAAAATCTTTGTCATTCTCATGAGTGTGAAATGGCTTCTTGTGACTTTAAATTTGTTTCTTAATTGCCTGTGAAGTTGAGCATCTTTTCATGTTAACTATCCACTCATAATTTCTCTTCTACAAGTGACCTATTTATATTTACCCCCTGTCCTCTGTTAATTTGTCCTTTTCTTTCTGATTTGTGGAATTTTTGAACAGATGTACTATTGTCAGTGAAAATCTTTCCTCCCAATCTGTGGTTTCTCTTCACTTCTTAATTTTTTTTTTTTTCCCCACTCTAAAACTTCACTTTCTGTGACTTGAGACTTTTAAGATTTACTGCTTCATTTGCTGGTTATTTTGGATATATGCATATCTTAGTTTTTAAAAGAAAGTTATTTTTATCTTTTATACATAGGAAATTTATCAAATCTGTTATATTGAATGGTGATACATTTTAAAATATTTTAAAAGTTATAAAATATGAACAGCTATCAGCAAATATTTTTTAATACGATTTTTTAGAGCAGCTTTAGGTTTACAGCAAACTTGAACAAAAGGTAGAGAATTCCCACGTCCCTCTGTCCCCATATACTTTCACCCTACTTCCCAGACGGCTCAGTGGGTAAAGAATCTGCTTGCAGAGCAGGAGACACAGGAGACGTGGGTTCAATCCCTGGGTCAGGAAGGTCCCCTGGAGGAGGAAATGGCAACTCATTCCGGTATTGTTGCCTGAAGAATCCCATGGACAGAGGAGCCTGGGGGCGCTACGACAAAGAGTCAAATAGGAATGAGGAACTAAGCACCCCCATTATCTGCATCAGGTACCATGGTACCTTTGTCACAGTTGAGAAACCTACATTGACACATCATATCACACAAACCCTGTAGTTTCTACTAGGATTTGCTCTCAGCGTTGTACATCCTTTGGGTTTTGACAAGTGAATAATGACTTGCACTTACTGTTGTGGTGACGTAGTTTTACTGCCCTAAGTAGCCTCTGTGCTCTGCTGATTCATCTCTCCCTTCATCCTGACCCCTGTCAACCACAGATCTTTTTAATGTCTTCATAGTTTTGCCTTTACCAGAATGTCATGTAGTTGAAATCATACAGTATATAGACTTTTCAGATTGGCTTCTTTGACTTAGTAATATCCATCTAAGTTTCTTCCATGTCTATTCATGGCTTTATAGCTCTTTCTTTTTTTTTAAGCACTGGATAATATTCCACTGTGTAGATGTACTACAGTTTATTTATCAATTAACCTACTGAAGGACATCTCAGTTGCTTCCAAGTTTTTTGGCAAGTGTGAATAAAGCTGCTATATACATCTGTGTGCAGGTTTTTGTGTGAGCATAAACTTTCCACTCATTTGGATAATTACTAACGAACACAATTTCTGGATTGTATAGTATGTATTTTAAGAGTATGTTTAGTTTTATAAGAAACCCCCAAACTGTCTTCCAAAGTGACGCTGCCATTTGCACTCTCAAAAGCAATGAATGAGAGCTCCTGCTGCTCCAGCTTTTCACCAGCATTTGGGGTTGTCTGGAGGTTGGCCATTCTAATAGGTGTGTAGTGATATATCATTTTTTAAAATTAGTTAATCATATCATAATGATTTATGATGTATGTTTCAAGTGTACAACATAATGATTCATGATTTTTGGAGGTTATACTCTATTTAAAGTTGTTATAAAACACTGGCTATCCTCGCTGTGTTGTGCAGTATATTCCTGTAGCTTATTTATGGTATACATAGTAGTCTACATCTCTTAATCCCCTGCCCCCTCATTGTTTTCTTTAATTTGTATTTCTTCTTTGCATATGATGTGGAGCATCCTGGAGCATCTTTTCATATGTTTATATGCCACCTGTGTATCTTACTTAGTGAGGTGTCCAGATCACCTGGGGCTTCTCAGGTGGCACTGGTGGTAAAGAACCTGGCTGCCATTGCAGGACACATAAGAGACACAGGTTCCATCCCTGGATTAGAAAAATTCCCTGGTGAAAGGAATAGCAACCCACTTGAGTATTTTTGCCTGGAGAATTCCATGGACAGAGGAGCCTAGCGAGCTTCAGTTCGTAGGCTCACAAAGAGTTGGACATGACTGAGCGACTAACACTTTCACCAGATCTTAGGCCTTTTTCTTTTTATATATAGGAGTATAGCTAATAACAGTGTTGTGATAGTTTCAGGTGGACTGCAAAGGGACTCAGGTCTATTTTTCAGTTGGGTTGTTTGTTTGATCACTGTTGAGTTTTAAGAGTTCTTTGTTTATTTTGAATAGCAGTCGTTTTATCAGATATATATTTTGAAAGTATTTTCTCCTAGACTCTGGTTTGTCTTTTTATTCTCTTAAGCAATATTTGTATTTAAATAAACATCAGGCATTTTTGTTTGTGGACTATAATTTTCTGATTAATTGATTAGTGTCCTAAGATAAGAAATCTTGGTTGTGATGTAGCACATCAAATAAAAGGCGGCAGAATCAATACAATTTTAAATCAGTATATACTTCCAACTAAAACTAGTTACAAAAAGAATAAAACTTGAATGTTTTAAGATCCAAATTTATGTAGAACTCCCCTCTATGCAATATAATAAAAATTACATTTATTCAACTATTTTCTTCACTATATTGTTGAAGCAATTTCTTTCCATTCCTTGGTATATTTCAGCCATGAATATTTTTCTTATACATTTAAAACTTAATCTCCTTCCATTACTCTGTATCCTCTTATCCTGCTTTTTAAAAAAGTGCTTATACTACCGGACATAGTATGTGTACATATTTGTTTACAGTCAGTCCTACTTAGACTTTATTATTTGTTGTAATCCCACTTAGATTCTATGAGAACATAGATTTATTTTATTACTGTATTCTAAGTTCCCTGTGTAGGGTTTGGCATCCAGTAAGTGCTACAGAAATATCTGTTGAATGAATAAAAAAATCTTACTTATATTTTAATATGCAAAACTTAAAAAAAATCATTGCTAATTTCAAAGGCAGCTGTTATAACTTCAATTGTTATTATACCTGAAATTGATTTTACAAAGACCTCTTGCAGATCAAAAGGGCTAAAATCTCTTTTCAGTACTATTACTCAGAATTTCAGATTTCATATTCTGAGCAACCAGTTGTATGCGTGTTAAGTTGCTTCAGTTGTGCTAACTCTTTGTGCCTCCATGGATTGTATGCAGCCGCCAGGTTCCTCTGTCCATGGCATTTTCCAGGCAAGAATACTGGAGTGGGTAGCCATGCCCTTCTCCAGGGGATCTTCCCAACTCAGGAATTGAACTCACATCTCTTGCGTCTCCTGCATTGGCAGGCGGGTTTTTTACCTCTAGCGCCACCTGGGAAACCCATCAGAATGACTAGTTTCCTGTTGGTAATATTAGGTATCACCAGGAAAGTGCAACTGAGGTGTAATAGATCAACTGAGTGTTTAATGAACATCCATTGAATCTGTAGTTATTATAAATCAGTGGATTAGAACTAGTGATGAACTACAGAACATGAATAAATGCTCAGCTTGTTGTTGTTTAGTCGCTAAACATGTCTGACTCTTTGCAGTTCCATGGACTGTAGCCCATCAGGCTCCCCTGTCCAAGGGATTCTTCCGGCAAGCGTACTGGAGTGGGTTGCCATTTTCTTCCCTAGGGAATCTTCCCAAACCAGGGATTGAACTCACATCTCCTGCATTGGCAGGTGGATTCTTTGCCACTGAAGGCCATCATGGAAGCCTAGAGTTCAGCTTGCTGCTACTGCTAAGTCACTTCAGTCATGTCCTACTCTGTGTGACCCGGTAGACGGCAGCTCACCAGGCTCCCCCGTCCCTGGGATTCTCCAGGCAAGAACACTGGAATAGGTTGCCATTTCCTTCTCCAATGCATGAAAGTGAGAAGTGAAAGTGAAGTCGCTCAGTCATGTCCGACCCTCAGTGACTCCATGGACTGCAGCCCTCCAGGCTCCTCCATCCATGGGATTTTCCAGGCAAGAGTACTGGAGTGGGGTGCCATTGCCTTCTCCGAGAGTTCAGCTTAAATGCATATATTACCACAACTGTATAGTCAGTTGCATTATCTCCTTTTTAGTATAAGGATTTTTAAACAGGAGGATGAGATCTTGCTGATAGAAAATAAAACTTGAAATATAAAGACTTTTGGCTCTTTAGCAATATAGTTAATATGACTGCACTTAAAACTACTGTTGCTAGATTGTTTAAACAAAGATAACCCAGACTTCAGAGTTTTGTTTAGGGCTAAAAGACATGATTAGCAAATTTGTGGGACAGAATTATAATCCATCCTTAAGCAGTTAATGAAATTAGTTTATCTTGTGTATATGTGTTGCTTTTGAGAATTTATTAGCAAAGAGTAACAGTAACTGTAGCTATACAAAAAGAACCATAGAGTTGGAATGCATGATATCCCAACTTTATAGAAAGATAAGAAAATACAGATCTTGATCTGTAACTTGTCTCATGGAAAGTTAAGAGAGCTAGGTTAGCAGTCCTTGTATTTGTAGGTGTTAGATTGTGTTTAATGTTATGAGTGGCAATAGAACTTTTCTTTGGACTTCTGAGAAAGAATAGGAAAGTTTCTTTTTCATGTAATAACTAGCTTTAGCTTAAAGGAAGGGACTGAGAATGGAGAAGAGTAGAAGGAAACTAGATACTTGTTTATTTTTAATATGCATTTTTAATATCCTAAATTTCTAGTTGGGAAATTTTTTTTCTCGTTTCAGTTTCAGGTGCTTTATTTTCTTAGAAGATTTTCCAAACTTCTATTTTAAAATAATAGATTAATCCCTTACATAGTCATATACTCTTAGGTCATCAAAATACCAGGCTAGAGGTGTTTTTCAACATAAAAAAAATTGTTTTCCAGCCACTTTGACTTATCTCTTATCTTATTTGATCTGCAGTAGCTTTTGACATGGTTGATCACTCCTCCCTTTTTGATAAACTTTTTTTTTTTAACTTCTACACCACACTGTCTTGGTTTTCCTCTTATCTCATTAGTTGCTTCTTCTCAGTTTCTTTTTCTAGTTCCCCTTGTTCTTCCTGACTTTATGTATCAGAGTGTCCCAGACCTCAGCCCTTAATTCTCTTTTCTGTCTTCACTTTTTTTTGGATAATGTCCAGTGCCTGGCTGTAAATGCTATCGACATGCTTATGGTTTCTAAACTTGTTCCCCTAGTTCACACTTCTGAAATCCAGACTTTTACATTTATCTACCTGTCTGATGCCACCACTTATATGTATCTAATAAATATTTCAGAGTCAAATCCCAAACTGAACTCCAGATATTTTCTACCAGACCTGTTCTGCCCATAGTCTTCTCCATTTCAGGTGGTTGCAACAGTATCATTTTGGTTGCTCCAGCCAAAAACTTTAATCAATCTTTAATAACACATCTGTCCGCTTACTGACATATCCGTGCATGCATATGCTCACACTCCATATGTAGTCTGTGAGGAAATCCTCTTTAGCTTAAGCCACTTTCCAAATCCTCTATTATTCCACATTCTAGAGTATTCTGAAAAAATTCCTATTTTTCTCAACTTTAAAAGAAATTATAGGTATGTAATCATTCATTAAAGGTGTATAGACTCTTCCTTGTATGTGGAAAGAACTTTATCATTGTCTCATTGAAAAACTGGTTTTGAGGTATATGGAATTGTTTGTGTGTTCTTTTTTATTTCATTTTCTCTAAAGACTTTTAAAATAACACTTCTGTGAGGCTGGAGAGGTTATGGTAAATTGGAATAATTGAAGTCTGGAACTGTAATTGGAAGGGGAATTGGAAAGTTAACATGTACATACATGTACACTGAGATACAGGTATAATAATCATAGATGGTCCTGGACCCCAGATTATATAAATTGTTTTAAATGCTGCATCTTTCCATCCATCCAGTAAACATGGGTTTTACTTGTTAACTAACCAAATTAGCTAAAGGAACCATAGTCTCTGCTCAAGGCCTCTCAGTTTTGGCTTCTAGACCAATAGCTGAATTATCATTTTGAGAGGTGCTCATTCCACTGCGGAGTAGAAGGGGCTTCAGTGTCACAACTTTACTATCCAGAATGGTTTATGGTGTGAACACTGTCTTTAAAACCCTGAACCTTTTAATTATGCTCTTAAATTTGTATTCTTCTGCATCCTGTTTACAAATCTTGGAAAGCTGCAATGTTTTACTGCAGATAAAATACTATGTGAAGTGCTTTTCTAAACACAGCTGCTATACTTTCATTAACCAATTCGGACATTCAGCAATTTGCTAAGATTTCTTCCAATTTGACATTTTTGGTATCAGTGAACTAAAATGGACTGGAATGGGTGAATTTAACTCAGATGACCATTATATCTACTACTGTGGGCAAGAACCCCTTAGAAGAAATGGAATGGCCCTCATAGTAAACAAGAGAGTCCAAAATGCAGTACAAGTTAATATATAATCTCAGCTATACTTCACATTATTACATTCATAGCTTTAATTTTAACATCCAAATCATCATTCCACTTAAAATTTATTCTGTAGAAGTAAATGCATCTAGTCTAGCTTGTTTTTCACCAAGTAGTGAGCCAGTTTTCCCTCTATTTCTCAGGTAACTATTTTCCACTAATCTGAAATACCACCTTAATCAAGCTCTAAACTCTCATATACATTTGAGTCTGTCTCAGAATTTTTTAAAATTCTGTTCATCTGTCAAACCTGAGCTCAGTACAACACTATTCTAATCTTCAGTTCAGTTCAGTCGCTCAGTCGTGTCCGACTCTTTGCGACCCCATGAATCGCAGCATGCCAGGCCTCCCTGTTCATTACCATCTCTCGGAGTTCACTCAGACTCACATCCATCGAGTCAATGATGCCATCCAGCCATCTCATCCTCAGTCGTCCCCTTCTCCTCCTGCCCCCAATCCCTCCCAGCATCAGAGTCTTTTCCAATGAGTCAACTCTTCGCATGAGGTGGCCAAAGTACTAGAGTTTCAGCTTTAGCATCATTCCTTCCAAAGAAATCCCAGGGTTGATCTCCTTCAGAATGGACTGGTTGGATCTCCTTGCAGTCCAAGGGACTCTCGAGAGTCTTCTCCAACACCACACTTCAAAAGCATCAATTCTTCGGCGATCAGCCTTCTTCACAGTCCAACTCTCACATCCATACATGACCACAGGAAAAACCATAGCCTTGATTAGACGGACCTTAGTCGGCAAAGTAATGTCTCTGCTTTTGAAAATGCTACCTAGGTTGGACATAACTTTTCTTCCAAGGAGTAAGCGTCTTCTAATTTTCCAATAATACATTTTAAAATCTGATGCAGGACATCATTGCTCTTATTTTCCAGTTTTCTTGGCAAGTCTCACACATTTGCTCTTGCATTTAGAGATTTAAATTTATAAATTAATTTAGGAAAAATGCACACTTTTACAATGTTGAGTCTTCAAGAAACAGACATGATTCCTTAGTCATGTTTTCCCTTTTTGTCATCAAGTTTTTAGCTGCTGTATAATTATAAAGCCCCACATAGTTTTTATTTCATTTCTATTCATTTTATATATTTTTTCACTAACTTAATTTCCCTGAACTTGTCTTTATTTCTATCTACTTAACTGGTATACAGAAAAGTTACTAACTTTAATGTACAACCATGTTTATGGTCCTTTTTGAATTGTTTTATTCATTTTCACTATATCTGCCTTATACTTTATCAGACCTAAACATTACAAGCTGAAAAAGGACTATAAGAACATGGTCAGAAAACAGAAGAGATTCAGAGATAACGTTTACACATAATTCCAGAGACTGTTTTATACAGGATATTACCTTTCCATTCCTTTAAAGGAGAGCAGTGTGCACTGTTTTGCATGTCACTTTCTTTTCATGGGGGAATTCTGAGGGTGTTAAAAACAGAATGTATTTATTTTAAATTCAAAAAGAAAAAAGAAAGAACAAGCTAAATTTCTTAAGAAAGATCAGACCTTAAAAAACTGGAAATAGAACTGCCATACGACCCAGCAATCCCACTGCTAGGCATGCACACCGAAGAAACCAGAATTGAAAGAGACACGTGTACCCCAACGTTCATCGCTGCACTGTTTACAAGAGCCAGGACATGAAAGCAACCTAGATGTCCATCGGCAGACGAATGGATAAGAAAGCTGTGGTACATATACACAGTGGAGTATTACTCAGCTATTAAAAAGAATGCATTTGAATCAGTTCTAATGAAGTGGATGAAACTGAACCCTATTATACAGAGTGAAGTAAGTTAGAAAGAAAAACACCACTACAGTATATTAATGCATATATATGAAATTTAGAAAGATAGTAACAATGACCCTATATGCGCGACAGCAAAAGAGATACAGATGTAAAGAACAGACTTTTGGACTCTGTGGGAGAAAGCGAGGGTGGGATGATTTGAGAAAATAGCATTGAAACACGTATATTAGCATATGTGAAATAGACCACGAGTCCAAGTGAAACAGGGCACTCAAAGTCGGTGCACTGGGACAACCCTGAGGGATGGAACAGGGAGGGAGTTGGGAGAAGAGTTCAGGATGGGGGACACTTGTACACCCATGGCTGATTCATGTCAATGTATGGCAAAAACCACTACAATATTGTAAAGTAATTAGCTTCCAATTAAGATAAATTAATCAATTTTAAAAAAAGAAAGACCAGAAACATTTCCAAACAGCAGAAAGAATTACACAGCCATGCACTTGGGAGAGAGGACCATGGATGGAAGCAAAAGGAAAAGAACTCTGTTCTCAGAATCCATCTGACATAGCTTTCCATCTAAAATGTGACTTACTACTTAACTTTGAAATACTAAACGTCTCTCACAAACTAACATATATTTGTTTTTCCAGGGGAAAAAAATAAGAAACTTATCATCCTGCCATAGAAACACGTCCTTAAGGGGAATCTCACTAAGTCTGGAATAAATGATGACGGAAAAATCATGAAAATCTTTTTAGTGGTGAACCATCTGAAATGATTTGTGTATTAGACTTAATCTGGGAGGAAGAGGCTGACCCTGTTGCTTTTCCCTCTCTTACTCATTTGATCATTCTACCAGAGACTCAAGATCAAAATAAATGACGCCTTAATTATGCTGATCATAGTAAATCTTAGTACACTAATGGCTTCCCTGTGATTAAGACATAAAGGCTAACTTAGGCAGACAGGGCAAAAAGACAGCATCTCTTCCTATTGTTTTTTTTTCCTGTTTACTCTGACAACATTCTTGTATGTCTTAAATGTTTCACTTAATTCCCAGAGTCAAGTCTATGTCACAGGAATTTTCATGAGAGCAGACTACCTCTTAACATAGTTTATCAAAAAATTCCTTTTTTCACCATTGAAATTAGACTCTGCAGCCCATATAGTCAAAACAAAAAATAAAGAGAAGGAAAAAATATACACACAATTAAGCAGTCAGTCCGGGGTTTGAGTGAATTTATTGGTACTATGGTCATTACTGATCTATTACTTTGATAACCCCACTGCATGACATAGTAGAGAATAAAACGTCTAATAAATGAGACTTTTAATAAATGTAATCCCCATTCCCACATTACCTACTACTTCAGGAGTAACTATTCCATCTGTAAGTTCTGAGCTCAAAACATAAACCAATTATGGGAGTCAGGGGTGGGGGAACATATTCCTCAGTAGAAAAATCTTAAAACTTCTAGTACCCAGAAAACAGAATAGAGTTGGTATATAATTGTGTTCTAGTCCTTAGTGTCATTAATTTGCTATGTCAGATTGGCCAATCACTTTAAATCTGACTTATTCGTTATCTATGAAACCGCAAATATCACTTATCCTACTTTTCCCGAAGGAGCGTTGAGAATCCTAAAATCTAAGTCAGGCACTATGAAAGATAACCCATTTTAAATGTTCCATTTCAAAAATACAGAAACCAAATCAATTCTACTAAAAAGAGAAAACAAATACAAAAGAATAAAACACTAAATAAATAAAAAGACTAAGCATTACAAAGAAATAAATTCTACAGAAATTTAGAGAAGATGGAAATCAGTGGGAGAATGACTAGATGACTACTTTAAACAAGGAGATTTTTTTTTTAAGGGAGAGTGGTAAAAACATGTTTTCTTTCCTTCTCCGAAGTTTACAAACATCAATTTAAAAAAATTATTATTGTAGGAAACTCCACCTACTGTGAATCCAGGGATTGGCTACAATTCCATACCACAGATAAGAATATAGGTCCAATACCTATATTGCTTTCCCGGTGACTCAGATGGTAAAGAATCCGCCTGCCATGTGGGAGACCTGGGTTCGATCCCTGGGTTGGGAAGATCCCTTCAGGAAGGGAATGGCTACCCACTCCAGTACAGAAGATCAGGTTCGATCCCCGGGTCAAGAATATATACCCTAGAGGAGGGCATGGCAACCCACTTCAGAATTCTTGCCTGGAGAATCCCATAGACAGAGGAGCCTGGCGGGCTACGGCCCACGAGGTTGCAGAGTTGGACACAAATGAAGCGACTGAGCACAGCACAGCACCGTGCAATAAGGACAAAATGAAAAGCAGCGTCCCCACAATTTCACTAATCTAAAGCAAAGTATAGATCTTTAAATTAACAGAGTTCAGAAAAGTCTTATTAATAGCATATAGTAACAAGACACCAAAAAGACTTCTGGCTCAGCTTAGGGACTCTGGACTGGTTTCATCTGATTTCGACCTGAGAAACCTGAAGACAAGAATTTGATGGGAGTGACTCACGGCAACAGCAGCTACAATTACAAAGTAGCTGCTGTCACCAATAGCAGGCCAAGAAGAATGTTTCCCATTTAAAAAAATGAACTACTTGGGAGTTGTCTTGGGTTTGTTTTATATCTTGGAATGAGAAAACTTCTGCAGAGGCTGAACTGTACCACCGGATGCCAATGGACAGAAATACTATAAACAATAAGCCTAACAAGAAACACTGGCCTAAGACAAGAGAAAGTGCTTCAGTTCAGTTCAGTCGCTCAGTCGTGTCCGACTCTGCGATCCCATGAATTGCAGCACGCCAGGCCTCCCTGTCCATCACCAACTCCCGGAGTTCACTCAGACTCATGTCCATCGAGTTGGTGATGCCATCCAGCCATCCCATCCTCTGTCATACCCTTCTCCTCCTGCCCCCATCCCTCCCAGCATCAGAGTCTTTTCCAATGAGTCAACTCTTCGCATGAGGTGGCCAAAGTACTGGAGTTTCAGCCTCAGCATCAGTCCTTCCAATGAACACCCAAGACTGATCTTCTTTAGGATGGACTGGTTGGATCTCCTTGCAGTCCAAGGGACTCTCAAGAGTCTTCTCCAACACCACAGTTCAAAAGCATCAATTCTTCAGTGCTCAGCTTTCTTCACAGTCCAACTCTCACATCCACACATGACAATTGGAAAAACCAGAGCTTTGACTAGACAGACCTTTGTTGGCAAAGTAATATCTCTGCTTTTTAATATGCTATCTAGGTTGGTCATAACTTTCCTTCCAAGGAGTAAGCGTCTTTTAATTTCATGGCTGCAGTCACCATCTGCAGTGATTTTGGAGCCCTTATAAAGTCTGCCACTGTTTCCCCATCTATTTCCCATGAAGTGATGGGACCAGATGCCATGATCTTAGTTTTCTGAATGTTGAGCTTTTCATTGATGGATTAGGGAGTAATAGTAACAGCATTCTCTAGACTGAGCTTTTTTTAACACAATTATTGAGGTATAACTGAGTGCACATATATTTGAAGTGTACAATTTGATACACACACACACACACATTCATAAAGCTATCACCACACTCAAGATAATAAACATATCTATCACCCCCAAAATTTCCTCATGCCCCTCTGTAATTTCTGTCTCCTGCCCCTCCTCTCCCTCCTCAGGTGCTTTCTGTTGCTATAAATTTTCAAGAATTTTATATAAATATGTTAATATAACTCCTTGATCTGGGTTCTTTGACTTAGCATGCATTTTCTGAGATTCATCCATGCTGTATCGACAGCTTAGTCCTTTTTGTTACTGAGCAGTATTCTAAGGATATACCTGTTTATCTACTCACTGTTGATGGACATTTGAGTTGTTTTCAGTTTTCAACTATTACAAATAAAGCTGCTATAAACATTCAGGTACAAATCTTTTTATGGCCATATGCTTTCTTTTCTCGTGGGTAAATACCTAAGAGTGAAACGTGTGCATCATGTGATAAGCATAGGCTAAATTTTCAAGAAACTGTCATTCTGGTTTTCAAAGTAGTTTTGCCATTTTACATATCTACTACTGTGTATAAGAATTCTAGTTGCTCCACATACCTACCAATACTTGGTATGATCCATCTGTTTCATTTTAGCCAGTATACCAGGTATGCAGTGATATACTGAGTAGAATATTAATAATTTGCATTTCCCTAATAATAAAAGAAGTTAAACATCTTTTCATAAGCTTATTTGCTACCCACATCTTCTTTCTCTATTTCTGAGAGGTGAAAGAAAGGCTTCTGGCAGGCAGTAATATAGACACTAAGAAAGGATGAATAGGAGGAAACTAGTGAAAGGGAGTGGAAAAAGCTTTCCAGTCAATGAGAACAAACAGCCTGCTCAAAACCTGGAGGAGGCAGGAAACAGTATGGAGTTTCCTCCTCCGGTCTGCTTGAGGAGCAGAAATAAGACCTTCCAAGCAAACTGGAAATCCACACATGTACAGGTTAAGGCCCAAACTTTTTAACATTCGCATTCTTAAACAATGTTAATTTTTAACATAATGCAGTCCAACAAAATGCAAGACAAGCAAAATATATATCTATGGACAATATAAGAAGAGCATGTGATCAGCCAGTTTGTAATCTCTGATACAGAAGAACTAAGTAAGGTTATTAATAGGATTGATCTAAAAGACATGTAACTATCAACCAAGATTTACACTCTGCAGAGTATACACCTTCTACTGAAACATTCATGGACCATTTTAAGAAACTGACTAAGCCACAAAGAAACTTCACAAGTTTCATAGAATAGTAATACAACTAATCACACTCATTAACCACTATGTAATGAAAACTGAAATAGAAGAAAGGAAACAAAAAAATTCCAATCCTAGGAACTTTAAATTTTTCTCCTAAACAGTGTTAAGTTAAAAATAAAATCAAAACTACACATTAACAATATATGATAAATAATCATAAAAACACTTCACAGCAAAATCCAACAAAAGCTCAAAGAAAAGCTTACACTCTTGAGGACTTTATACTGAACATTAAACAAAAGGCTGTAAATGAATTCAAAATACCATATTTACTTTATTCTTTCTAAAAAAAGCAGAAAATAGAATTATGAAATCTAAGGCAGACATTAATTAAAAAAAAAAAAAAAAACTCAGCAATTCTCTGGCAGCCCAGTAGTTAGAATTTAATGCCTTCATTGCTGGGGCCTGGGTTCAATCCCTGGTTGGGAAGCAAGCCATGCAACACTGTAAAAAAAAAAAAAACAGAAAACAGCACCCTAACACTTCATCTCAATGCCAAATTCATTTTTATCATCTCCCATCACCACAAGAAAGGTGAATATATTACAGTAAGATAATTTGAGACCACATCCACATAATTTTTATTATACTTTGTTATCAACTGTTGTTAGTCACTTACTGTGCCTAATTTATAAGTCAAGTTTATCACAGATATGTATGGATAGGGAAGAATGGTATATATACAATTCAGTGCTACTGATGGTTTCAGGGATCCACTGAGGTTCTTGGAATGTATTTCCTGCTGATAAGGGCAGGAACTACTGTATTACCAAAACCTAAAACAGAACAATAACTCATTATAACTTCTAAATATTAATACAAATTCATAAATAAAATGTAATGATATCCCAGTTGTGTTTTTTAAAATTATGACTAAATGAAGTTTACAGGACTGTAATCATACTTTAAATCCATTAATTTACTATGTTACTAAATCAAAGAAGAAAAGTAACATGATTATCTCTGTGAAAGACTGACTGTTGATATCCCTCCAAAATTCACATGTTGAAACCTTAACCTCTAACCTGCTGGTATTTGGAGGTAGGGTCTTAGGGAAGAAAGAAAGATTAGATTAGGTCACAATTGTGATAATGAGATTAGTGTCCTTAAGGAGACAAGAGACCAGAGTTCTCTTTATACACCAGAAAGAAGGTCCTCATCAAGAACTCAGCAATGCTAACACTGATCTTGGACTTCTAACTTCCAGAACTGTGAGAAATGTTTGGTATCTAAGCCACTCAATCCATGGTATAGTCTGACATGGCAGTCCGAGATGACTAAACAGTCTCAGATGACAAAAAAGTATTGGACAAAATTTAAACATCCATTCCTGATTTATATACCTATTTACTTAAAAAACAATTACATCTTGGGAATTCCCTGGTGGTCCAGTGGTTAAGACCCCACACATTCACTGCCAAGGGCCCAGATTCAAACCCTGGTCAGGGAATTAAGATCCCACAAGACACTGGCATAGCCAAAAAAAAAAGTTACATCTTTAAGACCACACACACCCATACCCACACCTGCCTGGACTACCCCTACCTCATTTTTCTTCTTTTATTGGAGCAAAATTTAGCAATAGCTTATAAAATTTTAAGTGTATATCCTTTTTTACCCAAATTATATGTTCCTTTAAAGTATTTATGCTACAGATACAATAAGGCAAATACACCAGGAGTAGAGAAGGAAGCTCACAAGAAAAATAAACAAACTAAAAATAAAAAACTCATCAGGAGACTGGTTATTCAAATTACCATTCAATAATTAGTACACAGCCACTTAAAGAGTAGGCAGCCATTTAGAGAGTAAGGCAGATCTTTATGTACTGACAAAGAAATATGAACATTACATTAAGTGAAAAAAAGCTAAGTGAAGCAGACAGAAGATGATCTGATCTCATTCATGAAAGAAAAAAATAAGTGTTAGCATAAATACAGCAAAATATCTGAAAGCATACACACTAAGTTGTTAGCACTTAGAATTAAAATGTATTATTTTTCTAATTTGTATAAATTGTTTATAAAACCTGCATAAGAAAAAATCAGAGTTTCTTTTTAAAGACAGAATATAAAGAAAAGGGCACTATATAAAAGTCTGAAGGGCTTACTAGAGCAATACTTAGGCGGCAATGAAAGAAAAATTAGAGTAGAAGACACAAGAGAGTATAAATTAGAAGGCCTTAGCAAAGCTTACCTCAAAGGCAGTGTAAAGACACTAAGTATTTTTGTGTATTAAAGTAAAAACAATGAAATTAGTATCTCAGGAGGACTACTGTTAATACAATAATAATAGGTAATGTTGGGTTGGGCAGGGAACAGGATATCTACGGAAGAACTATAATGAGGCTGTCTACACTGGGAGTTGCAAAAATCAGCCTGAGATGTGACAAAATAATTGCAACCACAAAATTAAAAAGACTCTTGCTCCTCGGAAGAAAAGCTATGACAAACCAAGACAGCATATTAAAAAGCAGAAACATCACTTGGCCGACAAAGGTCCCTATAGTCAAAGAAATAGTTTTCCAGTAGTCATGTATGGACTATAAAGAAGGTTGAGTGCCGAACAATCGATGCTTTTGAACTGTGGTGTTGGAGAAGACTCTTGAGAGTCCCTTGGACAGCAAGGAGATCAAACCAGCCAATCCTAAACGAAATCAACCATGGATATTCATTGGAAGGACTGATGCTGAAGCTAAAGCTCCAATATTTTGGTCACCTGATGCGAACAGCCAACTCACTGGAAAAGATCCTGATGCTGGGAAAGACCGCAGGCAGGAGAAGAGGGCAACAGAGGATGACGTGGTTGGATGGCAACACTGACTCAATGGCCACGAGTTTGGGCAAACTCCAGGAAATAGTCAAGAACAGGGAAACCTGGTGTGCTGTAGTTCATGGGGTTGGGAAGAGTTGGACACAGCTTAGCGAGTGAACAACAACAATAAATGGCATACAAATGTTACCACATCACTTGCCTGCTAAAAGATGCTTAAATGGCTATCCACTGCAATCTTGAATGCTTTACTTGTTCTAAAGAACAAGTAAACTCTTAAGAATAAGGAATGGAGTAATAGACAACCAGTGGGAAACTATACCTTGCCTGGAACCATTAGGTTAAAAAACAAGAAGATTGAAAATCCCTGTGCTTTATTATCTATTTACATATATTAAAGAAGAAATCTGACATTCTTAGAACAACAGTCCTTGAATAGGCCTTGAATAAAGGTTCACATCAGAATCACCTAAAAGACTGCTGCCTGGGTCCTATTCTCCCCCAAAGTTCTTATTCAATTGACCTGCAGGAGAATCTAAACAAAGGTGGTTTGGATAA
The DNA here is from genome assembly GCA_006410635.1 of Cephalophus harveyi. Lineage (NCBI taxonomy): Eukaryota > Metazoa > Chordata > Mammalia > Artiodactyla > Bovidae > Cephalophus > Cephalophus harveyi. The sequence goes on along the minus strand of SJYT01059239.1, from coordinate 185,203 downwards.
AGCTTCCCAGGTGATTTTGCTGTGCCCCTTGGTCCCCTGGTTTAAATTACTTATTTGCCTACATGGGTGGCTTCTCAAATAATCAAACATTAAAATAAAAAGAAAACTAATATATTGCTAATATAGAGGACAAAGGCTTTGACATAAAGTCATCTGTTAACTTTCTCAGAATCTACCTTCAAAACATTGTCATATTTTTACTTCAATGACTGCAACCAGCACCTGTGGACAGAATACAGCTGGCTGGATTCAAATCAAAAGAGATGCCATTGTTTACATCTCTTGGAATCATAGTAAAGCAGTACTAGTAATGCATTAGTGCTGTAATTATAGGAAAGATTACACACAATTTACACAATAGCTGATTGATAAGCAAGAAATCTCCACAATAGTGTTCTATAATTGTGAGTGGTAGTTTGAATTAAACAGTTATGTAATTTGTACAGACTTTTTCTATTTTCATAGCTAGCTTTCCATCATACTTTAAAAGATCACGGTTTTTAAACAGATACTGTAAGAGCGAGACTATTTCTTAACACCTTAAAATGCTGGACTGTTTTCTCAAAAGAGATTCAGAAACATAATTATTTTTGCTAAGAATTATTTTTCTTTTTTTTTGAAGGTTTAAAAAATCTTTTATTTAGGAAGGCTGAAGTGATTGTACACTAACTTGAACAGGCAATCTGCACAAGGACCTTTCAGTTTTGATATCTTCCACATTGGATTCCATTATGTGTGGTTTGTTCTTTCTTCAGATCTCAAATCATTCTCAGGCACCAGACAAGGAAGGAATTATTTTTCTAATGAAATGTTTAAAAATGTTTCTTTCATGTATTTCATACTTTATATAAAGAATTCCTATAGAAAGCAACAGAAGTTTTAGATACCATACAACTTTCACATACAACTTACCCTTCTAGTTCATTTTTCAAGACAAAAAATGAGGCGTCAGTGGTTGTGCCCCTTTAACCTCTTATGAAATTAATCAAACACATATAAAAATAGTGAGAAGGATATGATGCACTCCCACATACCATCACAATTACCAAAATTTGCCATTCCTGTTTCATGTAATCCTATCCTACTTTTCTGCTGATATATTTTAAATACCAGCTGTTATATTTTTAATAGACTTTTACTAGATAAAAAGTTTTTAATAAAACCTCTATCATTATTACACATAATAACAGTAATTCCTTAATAATATCTAATAAGCATTTCATGTTTGACTTTCCCAGATTGTCTCGAAAATGTGTTTTTTTTAGTTTTGTTCAAAGCTCTATCACTTTGTACCAAATATGATACTAATATTTTGCCTCAAAAGTTAACGTTTTACGCACTATCCAAATTTGAACATGTCATATCTCTATAAGAGCTTCCCACTCTGTTTCCAGAACAATCCACCAAAATCCTTAATGTGGTATACAAAATCCTGCATGTTTGACTTTCTATACCCCTGAGACATATGACTCAGACCTCTCCTAACTCCACAATAAACTAATATTTTCTGAGTGGTAAGTCACCCCAGTGAGAGATAATGAACTTAAGAGAGTCAAGAATATATACTCAGATAAAGGTAATGAAAAAGCAATCCACTGCATAAATATTAACTGAGTGCCGAATCAAAGGGAGAAAAAAAAAAACTATTTATAAAAGACCGTACTGGAACAATTGGGAAAATTTGAACATATAATTACTTTTAGTGTTATAAATGTGGTTATAATGGAGAATGAATATCCTTACGTTTAGAAGATGCATGCTGAACTTTCAAATGATTTTTTTTTTAATGCTGAGGAATTCCTGGCGGTCCAATGGTTAGGGTTTTTGCTGCAAGGACCCAGGTTCAATTCCTCGTCAAGGAACTAAGATGCCATGAGCCATACAGCATGGCCAGAAAAAATTTAAAACAAATGAATAAAATTTTAAAAGATGTACATGCAATATGTATGTACATGTGTGTGTGTACATAAGACAGGCAGAGGGAGCAAACGTGCCAAAATATTAACAACTGGACAATCTAGATGAAGATTAGGTAGGTATTCATTGTACATTCTTTCAACAGTTCACTAAGTTTGACCATTTTTAAAATAATTTGTGGCGGGAAGAGGGGAAAGGGAAAGAATGTATTGCCTCCTTTTCCCTGTAATATTTTTTTTTCTTAGTAATAGCATTTATTTTTGTAAACAAAACTTCAAAAATAATGGCAAGAAAGCATACTCCAAAAGATAAAATAGGTTAATAGTTTTCCAAACGTTTCAATATATAGCCCCTTTAATATACAAAGTGTCATGTTATACATTCAAATTATGTTCTGTATCCTACCTTTTCATATAATATACCATGGACATTATCTCCATAAATTGAAATATTTTTTTTCTCATTATTTTATAAAAGGCAGAATAGAATAGTAGCTTAGACAGAGCAAGCACTGGCAAATTTTCCATACAGAGCCAGAAATACAGTCCCTGTTCCAACTCCTCGATTCTGCTGTTGTAGCTAAAAAGTCATTGATAATATGTAAACAAATAAATAAGATTGTGTTCCAATAAAACTTTACTCATGAACACTAAAATTTAAATCTTATATACTGTTCATTATGTCATAAAATTACCTTTTGGGTTTTTTTTAACATTTAAAGATATAAAAACCTATTTTACAAGTAGAAACGACAACACAATTAGTAGGGACCAATCAAAAAAATAAACGAGGCCTCTTGTTTAAAAATTAAGAACTTCAAGGCAGTGACAGCACAGCATTAAATCAAGCACAGGCCCCTTCTAAGAGCAAGGCCCTCCATGACTGCACAGGTTATATGAGGTACACAGAATGGTCCTAATAAATATACAGCACTTTTTCAGTGTTCTTATGATTTTTTGGGGGGCTTCCCTGGTGGCTCAGAGGTTAAAGCGTCTGCCTGCAATGCAGGAGACCTGGGTTCGATCCCTGGGTCAGGAAGATCCCCTGGAGAAGGAAATGGCAACCCACTCCAGTATTCTTGCCTGGAGAATCCCATGGACGGAGGAGCCTGGTGGGCTACAGTCCATGGGGTCGCAAAGAGTCGGACACGACTGAGCGACTTCACTTTCACTTCACTATGATTTTTTATGTTCAGTTGCTCAGTCGTGTCCAAATCTTTGCGACCCTATGGACTGCAACATGCCAGGCTTCCCCATCTGTCACAATCTCCCAGAGTTTGCTCAAACTCATGTCCAGTCAGTCAGTGATGCTATCCAACCATGTCATCCTCTGTTGCCTTCTTCTCCTCCTACCTTCAATCTTTCCCAACATCAGGGTCTATTCCAGAGAGTCAGCTCTTTGCATCAGGTGGTCAAAGCATTGGAGCTTCAGCATCAGTTCTTCCAATGAAAATTCAGGGTTGCTTTCCTTTATGATTGATTGGTTTGATCACCTTGCTGTCCAAGGGACTCTCAAGAGTCTTCTCCAACAGCACACTTTAAAAGCATCAGTTCTTTGGCATTCAGCCTTCTTTATAGTCCAACTCTCACATCCATATATGACTACTGGAAAAACCATAGCTTTAACTATAAGGACCTTTGTCAACAAAGTGACATCTCTACACTGTCTAGGTCTGGCATAGCTTTTATTCCAAGGAGGAAGCGTCTTTTAATTTCATGGCTGCAGTCACCATCTGCAGTGATTTTGGAGCCCAAGATAATAAAAGTCTGTCACTGTTTCCATTGTTTCCCATCTACTGCCAACATTTCTTGAATGCTGAGTTTTAAGCCAACTTTTTCACTCTCCTCTTTCACTTTCATCAAGAGGCTCTTTGGTTTCTCTTCACTTTCTGCCATAAGGATGGTATCATCTGCATATCTGAGGTTATTGATATTTCTCCTGGCAATCCTGATTCCAGCTTGAGCTTCATCCAGCCCGGCATTTCGCATAATGTACTCTGCAGCCTTGATACACAGCCTTGATGTACTCCTTTCCCAATTTGGAACCAGTCTGTTGTTCCATGTCCAGTTCCAACTGTTACTTCTTGACCTGCATACAGGTTTCTCAGTAGGTAATGTGGTCTAGTATTCCCACCTCTTTAAGAATTTTAATTGTTAGCTATCACTATATTTTAAAAACTTGAGAGTCCCCTGGACTGGGAGGAGATCCAACCAGTCAATCCTAAAGGAATATTTAGGAATATTCAATCCTGAATATTCATTGGAGGGACTGATGCTGAGGGTGAAGTTCCAATACTTTGGCCACCTGAGGTGAAGAACTGACTCACTGGAAAAGACCCGGATGCTGAGAAAGATTAAAGGCAGGAGGAGAAGGGGATGACAGAGGACAAGATGGCTGGATGGCATCACAGACTCACTGCACATGAGTTTGAGCAAGCTCTGAGAGATGGTGAAGGACAGGGAAGCCTGGAGTACTACAACCCATGGGGCCACAAAGATTCAGACATGAGTGAGCAACAAAACAAAAATTCTACCTAACCAATATTCTGCTTGCACAATTCCTCTTATAAATAAACGATGTGATAAATTTATCTGAAAAGACATCCTTGTTCATATAAGTTTGCAAATTTTTCCTATCATCCCTTAGAGAACTTCCTAGATGTAAAAAATGCTAAGTAAAAGCATATATATTTTTTAATTCTGAGATATTTTACTACTTTGTCCTTCACAAAAGCTCTACCAAACCACACCCTTTCCAACACTATGAGGGTTGTTTCCCTATACATTTCCTAGCAAGGGGAACTCTCAACACTGTCAATCTGACAGACAAAAATAGCTCACTTTAGCTTTAAATCTGCCATCTTATTGGTTTCCCTGGTGGCTCAGTGGTAAAGAATCTGCCTACCAACCAGGAGATGGGGGTTAGATCCCTGGGTTGGGAAAATATTCTGGAGAAGGAAATGGCAACCCACTCCAATATTCTCGACTGGGAAATCCCATGGACAGAGGAGCCTGGTGGGCTACAGTCCATACGGTCACAAAAGAGCTGGACTCGACTTAGTGACTAAACAACAACAATGCAATCTTATTGCATCTTTATAACTGTCCTCATCGTCACTGCCAAGGGCTCTTTTAGACATAATGTATGGCAGATTATTTATATGACCTGGCCATTTCCCCAACAAGATGCAGAGTCTATTTCTCCACTCCCTTGAATTCAGGTAACCTCTGTGACTGCCCTAACAGAACACAGGGGAAACGATGCTCAACTTGTTCCAGGCTTGACCCTGAATTGGCCTGGTAGCTTAAGCAGCCTCAAGGATGAGATGACATGAATAGAGGACAAAAGGACCACAAAACAAAAGGGCATCAGACATGTGACTGAAGAAGCCACACTGGAAGTGGATGGTCCAGTCTCACCCACCCAGTTGGATCAGAGATGATCCTCCCAGCCAAGACCTTTTCAAACTCCTGACCCACAAATCATGAGCAAAATAAAAGAGTCTTTTTAAGTCACTAAATTTTAGGTTTATTTCTTTCAAATATCTCATTCTGAATCAGGTTTTCCAGGAACAAGTTTCCAAAAGACTGATAACTTATTCTAAGTAGATGGTCAACTGAAAAATCAATGGTTTTATCAAGGTGACACAATAATATTTCAGAGAATTCCCTGATGGTCCAGTGGTTAGGACTCTACACTTTCACTAGCGAGAGCCCGAAGTCTCTCAAGCTGGAAGGGGCAAATTTCTTTTAATTAAAAAAAAAAAAAAACAATAACATGATATTTTAAAATTTTTCTATACAACCACAATAAGCATTAATTTTCTGAATACTTTTGTTTGTGAAATTAACTATTTTATTATAAACACCACATATACATATTTGATGGCCTACAAACAGATTAGGCTCTCAAGAATTATAACTACCTAAGAGGAGCGACCAACCTAGATAGCATATTAAAAAGCAGAGACATTATTTGCCAACAAAGGTCCATCTAGTCAAGGCTATGGTTTTTCCAGTGGTCACATACGGATGTGAGAGTTGGACTGTGAAGAAAGCTGAGGGCCAAAGAATTGATGCTTTTGAACTGTGGTGTTGGAGAAGACTCTTGAGAGTCCCTTGGACTGCAAGGAGATCCAACCAGTCCATTCTAAAGGAGGTCGGTCCTGGGTGTTCACTGGAAGGACTGACGCTAAAGCTGAAACTCCAGTACTTTGGCCACCTCATGCGAAGAGTTGACTCATTGGAAAAGACCTTGATGCTGGGAAGGATTGGGGGCAGAAGAAGGGGACGACAGAGGATGAGATGGCTGGATGCATCACTGACTCGATGGACATGAGTTTGAGTAAACTCTGGGAGTTGGTGATGAGTAGGGAGGCCTGGCATGCTGTGATTCATGGGGTTGCAAAGAGTCAGACAAGACTGGGCGACTGAACTGAATTGAACAGAAGAGGATCTAAAGATTTCGGTTTGATTTAATTACTATGTTGTCAAAGAAAAGTTAAAGAAGCTCTAACATGGCTGGATGGCATCACTGACTCGATGGATGTGAGTCTGAGTGAACTCCGAGAGATGGTGATGAACAGGGAGGCCTGGCGTGCTGCGATTCATGGGGTCGCAAAGAGTCGGACACGATGGAGCGACTGAACTGAACTGAACATGTATTACTTATAGTTTTGGAAATCCATCAATAGTACAACAATAGAAAGATTTCTAAAATAAACACAGTATTTTATGTAAAAATGGAGAACGTATAACTATTTTAATGAATGAAATTTGGGGCAATAAAAGTCTGTAGCTTAACTATTGTGTGCAAAAGAATTATGCTGAGAATAAAAGGAAACAGACATTGAAGGTCTCGTACCAAAGAGTTTATAATCTAAAATGGAGTATGGGATGAGATCTTAATCAGTTTGCAAAATAAAATTACAAAAGGCTACACTTCTGTGCTGATTCTACTTAACAGCTCCACCTGGTATCTACTAGGTATCTCGAACTTAACAAGTACAAAAATGGAACTCTTGAGTTTCTTACCCAAAACCTGTTCTTTCTTTGCCTTCCCCCAACAGCAAACAATATGTCTATCCTTCCAGTTGCTAAAGGTAAAAATGTTATTTTTATTCTCTTTCCTAACAAGCAATTCAACTGCAATTCTTTTTGATTCTACCGCAGAAATTACCTCCAGTAGCTCCCCAAGTCTTCTCTTGCCTTGTCTAACCTAATTAGTTATTAGGTTAGACAATGACTGCAATGACTTCCTCTAACTGGTCTCTCTAGATTCACCCTCACCCCTCCACAACCCATTTTCCAAACAGTAGTCAAAATATTTTTTAAATATAAGTCTTATCATCTCTCACTACTAATTTCTAATGGCTTCCTATTGCACTAATCATAAAATCCAAACTTCGTAATACGGATGACTTCTTAGGCCTAACATGATCGGATCCCTATTTATCCCTCTTATCTCCTACCACTGTTCCTCCTGCTCACTTTGCTCCAGCCCACACTGCCCTCTTTTAGTTCTGTGAAGATCATGCACCTTCCCATTTCAAGGCTTTTGATTTACAAGCCTCTCCTCCCCCTGGTTCCCAATTCAAGGTGCCAGAGATCAAACTCTGTATTATCAACCAAAAGACAACCAAATATCATGGGTTTCCCAGTGAAAATGACACATCACCACTTAAAAGTATTCTTGCCAAAAATGTTAAACTGAATTGATCCAGAAAAAAACAACCAGATGATTTCAGAAAGTGGAAAATTGTACAAGATAATTTGTCTACTTTTTTCAAAAGAGTAAGTAACAAGACATTGTTATCATATTATCCATAATCTAGAAAAGTGGGGGATCATCACATAAAACACAGGAATAAGCAATAAGTATTATGCCATAACATCTTGATAAAGCATGTAATACAACCATTTTCCTTAAATCATAAAACCTTCCTAGTAATACTGAAAATATATAAATACTACTAAATAAAAATATAGCACAGTTACCAAAAGTTTGCACTAGAATTTTACAACAGTAATAAATAAACTAATGAACACAGATGAGACTTTCGGCAAAATCGCAACCCAACTGAGATGAGACTTTGGGGGAAGTTGCAATGACGTGAATAAATTTTCCATGTGAGACAAGAGGTGAGACTTTAGGAGCCAGAGGGTAGAATGTGATAGACAGAATAATGGCCTCCCAAACAGGTCAACAGCCTAGTCCCCAGAACCTGTGAAAATGTAAGGTTATGCTGTACAGGTGAACTAAAGCAGCAAACAGAATTTAGGTTAATTAATAATCATGGGACCTTGAGATAAGAAAATTATCCTGGGATTATCTGGGTAAGTCCAACGTTACCAGAGTCCTTATAAGTGAAAGAGAAAGACAGATTGTCAGAGTCATTGCTGGCTTTGAAGACAGAAGAGGGCCATGAACTGTGAAATACGAGCAGACTCTTGAGACTAGAAAAGTAAAAGCAATGATCTTCTCTATATCTTCTAGAAACAAATGCAGTCCTGCCAACACCTTGATTTTAACTAAGTAAGACCTGTACTGAAACTCTGACCCCCGAGATCTGTAAGACAATAAATTTATGTTGTTCTAAGCCACTGAATTTGGGATAATTTGTTGTAGCAGCAATAGGAAGCTAACAAAGTTTATTTAGTGACTGGACTAGGATGATCATCTACCATCTGTCTACCTAACAAAAGAAAGAATTAACCCTCTCTGGAGAAAGATATCATCCAAAGCATCTACAGTTTTTCACAGTATACAGCATTAAATTAAAAACTGAGCCCAACAAAAGAAAGAACTAAATAACAACCAGAAGAAAATACAAAACAAATAGAATCACTGATGAGCCAGATACTGGTTTTATTAGATAGGGACTTAAAAGTGGCAATAATTAATACAGTCATGAAACGAGAGAAAAACTAGCAAGAAATAGATGAAAAGCTAGCAATTTTCACCAAAGAACAAGACTCTATACAGAAGAAAATCAAATGAAATGTCCAAAAGTAAAAAGATGAATTAAAAACTTCACAGATAGGTTTAACAGCAGTTTATAAACAGCAGAAGATGAGGGAATATGAGTCAATTAAAATATCCTATTTCTCCATTAAGAGTAATATTTCAAAAAAGAGCAAGAGACATGTAAGACACAGCAAAAAAAAAATTTAACATATGTGGAGCTGAGTCCCAGAAGTAGAGAAGTGTAGCAGAAGGCAACATTTAGAGAGATAATAGGAATTTTACAAATGGATGAAAGATACTCTACAAACCCCATATATTGAAGAAACCCTACAAGCCCAAGCAGGACGATAATAGAAACCACATCTACATATATCAAGCTAAAACTGAAAATCAGTCAAAGAAAAAAGGCTTAAGAGCAGCCAGAGGAAAACACACACATTATGCTCCAAAGAGCAATAATAAAACAAACAAACTTGCAACATAAATGATAAAAATATAAACAAAAGACAATGAAATGACATTGTGCTTTAAAAAAAAAAAAAAAAGGCCAATCTATTATTCTATGCTTTGGGAAAATAGCCTTCAAACATCAAAGAAAAACAAAGGCTTTTTCAGACAAACAGAGATGGCTCTTAGCCCAGTAGATAAATGCCATGGGAGGTTCTCACAGTAAATGATAAACGTGCTAGGAAGTATCTTAATTCATTTCATTCATATAAAACTATTAGCTGACCATAACCAATAACATCTAGTCTCCTTGTAATACTTTAATTCAAAAATTCATATAAATGGATTTTTAACTTACTATAAAGCTTCCCTTTGAACATAAAACTGAAAATCAAAGTAAAACAATATATCACCAAGTTAAAAGCTATTTTTTAAAACAAGGAAAGTTTCATTTATTTAAAAATGAACATGGGGAATTCCCTGCTGCTGCTAAGTCGCTTCAGTCTTGTCCGACTCTGTGCGACCCCACAGATGGCAGCCCACCAGTTTGCTCCGCGCATGGGATTTTCAAGGCAAGAATACTGGAGTGGGGTGCCATTGCCTTCTACGGGGAATTCCCTGATGGTCTACAATTTCATTGCCAAGGGCAGAGGTTCAAACCCTCGTCAAGGAACTAAGATTTCACAAGAACCAAGTAAGTAAGGATTAGTGGCTCAGTTGTGTCCGACTCTTTGCAACCCCATGAACTAGAACCCAATAGGCTCCTCGGCCCACGGGATTCTCCAGGCAAGAGTACTGGAGTAGGTAGCCATTCCTTTCTCCACGGGATCTTCCCAACCCAGGGACTGAATCCAGGTCTCCTGTACTGCAGACCAATTCTTTAGCATCTGAGACACCACAGAAGTCCACAAGAAGCAAGGTGCAGCCAAAAACAGAACGCATTTCTGACTAGAAATAAAATACCAAAATTATTAGTTCCAGCAACTTTAATTTTACATGAGTCAACTTAAAAAGTATGCACACCCTGCTCACATCTTATCTAAAAGTGACGCTAAAATACGTACAAATTAAATCCCATGAAGTTTAGTGTCTTGGGGCCCATTCGCCACTGCCCGCTTTTGGCTGAACTATTTTACCATTTTTTTTAAACTTCAACATTGAAGAGAAACTTTTTAGGCAGGGGGAAAAAAATTTATATTTAAATTTGAGTATGTCTGTGGCATCACAGAAAATATAAAAACTTCAAATAGAAAAACTGACTATATTTCAACAAGGAATCCTGCTGTTATTTCAAGTACAAATTACTACAAAAGTATAGTCAAGTCAATCCTTTCTATAAGAATTTCTTCATGTATTCACTTACCCAAATCTTCACAGCTATTTGCCTTGCGTCGTCTCGCCTGTCTAGCCTCCAAATCCTAGCTATGATTCAATGGAAAAGGCGTCATGTGCTCCCAAGTCGACGTGCACTTTCTCAGAGCAGTTTTCTTCTACCACCTATCACTTGGCTTTTCCTTTGCCTGCTCATCATTCAGGATTTAAATCTTTAAGGCACTGTGTCCTCAGTTGTATTTTTCTCCTCCTATTATTCTTTTGTTCAACCTTCCTTCTTAAATACACATAAAATCGACCTCTGGTGCTTATTCAGGACCTTTACTGCTCTCCTTCTACAAAGTGAAGTTTATCCATCTACTTTCATTGTTCATCATCCACAGCACAGATGATTTTCATGTTTCCAAGTAACATGCCTAATCCTTCATACATACTAGATTCTTCCAACCGTTTATTATTACCACATGAGCATGCCAGCAACCTTAAGTAAACCATCCAAGCTTCTCTTCAAGAAAACAAGAGAAAGAGGAAGGGGACTTAATATTATTGTGTACTCATCAGCTACTTCCGTGAAAGGCATTCTGAATTTGCAGTAATGCATTGTTGTTCTCACTGAGCCTAGGTAGAAGTAAGAAACCTACCCAAGGTCTCAACATCAGTAAGTGAAAAAGAAGTGAAACAGGTAATCAGCCTCCAGAACCCACCTATTTGGGTTCACATTCACTACCATAAAATAGTATTCTCCAGTAGAAGCTGTGCTTTGCATACCAACAGAACACAGTTCAGTCCAGTTGCTCAGTCGTGTCCAACTCTTTTCAACCCCATGAATCGCAGCACGCCAGGCCTCCCTGTTCATCGAGTCAGTGATGCCATCCAGCTATCTCATCCTCTGTCATCCCCTCCTCTGTCATCCCCTTCTCCTCCTGCCCCCAATCCCTCCCAGCATCAGTCTTTTCCAATGAGTCAACCTCCAGTTAAACATCACAGATAAAATACACCCATTTATCTCAATCTTCTCAAAAAAATCTAATTAAAATGATAGAGGTGGGGAGTTAATACACAGGACAAAAAATAGCAACAGTAACGGTTAGCAGCACAATTCTCGAAACTGAAAGGCAAATAAAAGAACAGTAACTCAGACCAGAAAAAGCCAAACCCTAAGACATCAAAGTACACTCAGTTCAGCTCAGTTCAGTCGCTCAGTCGTGTCCGACTCTTTGCGACCCCATGAATCGCAGCACGCCAGGCCTCCCTGTTCATTACCATCTCCCGGAGTTCACTCAGACTCACGTCCATCGAGTCCGTGATACCATCCAGCCATCTCATCCTCGGTCGTCCCCTTCTCCTCCCGCCCCCAATCCCTCCCAGCATCAGAGTCTCTTCCAATGAGTCAACTCTTCATATGAAATGGCCAAAGTACTGAAGCTTCAGCTTTAGCATCAGTCCTTCCAAAGAAATCCCAGGGCTGATCTCCTTCAGAATGGACTGGTTGGATCTCCTTGCAGTCCAAGGGACTCTCGAGAGTCTTCTCCAACACCACAGTTCAAAAGCATCAATTCTTCGGCGCTCAGCCTTCTTCACAGTCCAACTCTCACATCCATACATGACCACAGGAAAAACCATAGCCTTGACTAGACGGACCTTAGTCGGCAAAGTAATGTCTCTGCTTTTGAATATACTATCTAGGTTGGTCATAACTTTTCTTCCAAGGAGTAAGCGTCTTCTAATTTCATGGCTGCAGTCACCATCTGCAGTGATTTTGGAGCCCAAAAAAATAAAGTCTGACACTGTTTCCACTGTTTCCCCATCTATTTCTCATGAAGTGATGGGATTGGATGCCATGATCTTCGTTTTCTGAATGTTGAGCTTTAAGCCAACTTTTTCCCTCTCCTCTTTCACTTTCATCAAGAGGCTTTTTAGTTCCTCTTCACTTTCTGCCATCCCAATTTTCAAGAAAGAAGATTCACCACACAGAAGCCCCAAATGGTTAGAGGCATGAAAATGTCATGTCTCAAGATACAGGGATGGAGTTGGGAAGAGGAGGGAGAGTGAAAACAGAATTAGTTGAAATCTTATATTCATAAGGAGCAACCAGACTCTTCAGATCCCCACTCCACTCTTCCAACTTGATATGACTACCCCTCTCCCATCCTGACGAAAAATGGGAGCTGTGTTTTCTGTGAAGGTTTATATACTAAAGTCTAAAGTACTAGTTAAAACTAAGTTAAAAATTCCCCATGAGAGAGAAACTCCAGTGAGAAGTCCCTACCCCACAGGCCTTCTCCAGCCCCTTCTGTAGCTTGGTGTTATTGTTGTTCAGTCACTAAGGCAAGTCCACTGCTTTGCAACCCCATGAACTGCAGCACGCCAGGTTTCCCTGTCCTTTACTATCTCCCAGAGTATGCTTAAACTCATGTCCACTGAGTCAGTGATGCCATCCAACCATCTCATCTTCTGTCGCCCCCTTCTCCTTTTGCCCTCAATCTTTTCCAGCATCAGGGTCTTTTCCAGTGAGCCAACTCTTTTCAGGTGGCCCAAGTATTGGAGCTTCAGCATCAGCCCATCAAATGAATATTTAGGGACACTTTCTACTTTAGGATGGACTGATTTGACCTCCCTGCTATCCAAGGGACTCTCAAGAGTCTCCTTCAGCACCACCGTTCAAAAGCATCAATTCTTCGACAATCAGCTTTCTTTATGGTCCAACTCTCACATCCATCCATACATGACTACTGGAAAAAACATACCTTTGACTATATGGACCTTTGTCAGCAAAGTGATGTCTCTGCTTTTTATATGCCAAGTTTGTCATAGCTACTCTTCCAAGGACCAAGTGTCTTAATTTCATGGCTGCAGTCACCATCGCATTGATTTCAGAAGCCAAGAAAATGAAATCTGACACTGTTTCCACATTTTCCCCATCTATTTGCCATAAAGCAATAGGACCAAATGCCACAATCTTCATTTTTTGAATGCTGAGTTTTAAGCCGCCTTTTTCACGCTCCTCTTTCATCTTCATCAAGAGACTCTTTAGTTCCTCTTCACTTTCTGCCACTAAAGTGGTATAATCTGCATAGCTAAGGCTGTTGATATTTCTCCGGGCAATCTTGATTCCAGCTTGTGATTCATGCAGCCCAGCATTTCACATGATATATTCCCTGGTCTGCCTACAATGCGGGAGACCTAGGTTCAATCCCTGGGTTGGGAAGATGTCCTGGAGAAGGAAATGGCAACCCACTCCAGTACTCTTGCCTGGAAAATTCCATGGAAGGAAGAGCCTGGTAGGCTATAATCCATGGGGTTGCAAAGAGTCGGACACGACTGAGTGACTTCACTATCACTATCTATTCTGCATATAAGTTAAATAATCAGGGTGACAATACACAGCCTCGAGGTACTCCTTTCCCAATTTTGAACCAGTCCGTTGTTCCATATTCAATTCTAACTGTTGCTCCTGACCCTCACACAGGTTTCTCAGGAGGCAGGTAATATGGTCTAGTATTCCCATCTCATTAAGAATATTTCTAGCTAGTTTCCTGAAATTCAGCAGTTACATTCTATCTACCAGGCAGAAGATGGCTCTTTAAGATAAATAAGAAAAGTCCTAAAAATACTGACATTTGAAGTGGTCCCAATGAAAATACTACCCTGTAGTAAACTCACCAGACAACCCATAACAAAATACAGCATATTTCCAGTAACTTTTTAAGTGTCTCTTTGATGTAAACAGGAGCTAAAGATCAACAGAAAGTTTCTAAAAGAAGATCAAAACAAACAACAACAAATCAAAGTTTTAAAGGAAGATAATTCAGAGAAAGAAAAATCTGTTCACTATGACTAATTTCTTCAGATGTATAAGGAAAGCTCTTGAAAAATTTGTTGTTGTTTAGTAGCTAAGTTTGTCCAACTCTTTGTGACCCATGAACTGTAGCCCCCCAGGGTCCTGTATCCATGGGATTTCCTAGGCAAGAATGCTAGAGCAGGTGGCCATTTCCTTCTCCAGGGATCTTCCTGACCCAGGGATCAAACCTACGTCTCCTGATTTGGCAAGGGGATTCTTTACCACTGGGCCACCTGGAAAGCCCCTTGAAGAACAGGTTGATGTGAAAACATATACATACATATATATATGTATTTATACACACATACATATATATATATATATATATTGGAGAAGGAAATGGCAATCCACTCTAGTACTCTTGCCTAGAAAATTCCATGGCTAGAGGAGCCTGGTGGGCTACAGTCCATGGGGTTGTGCAGAGTCAAACACCTGAGCAGACACAACTGAGCAACCTTTCGCTTTCATATATATATATACACACATACATACATATATACATATATATACACACACACACATATACATAAATATATTCAGAACAACAAAGAATTTTTGAAAACTAAGATTAGGAAATACTTTGGATACATCATCCAGAACAAAAATATAAATAGGAAATGGGAGAAAAAGAATTCATTCAAAATATGAATACAAGAATAAAAGATAAAAAAAAGAGGAAAAGAAATTATCAAAGAAATAATATGATTCCTCAGAACTAAAACACATGAGTTTTCAGATTGAGAGGAAGTGTCCAAGACAATAAATAAAAAATACCCACCTAAAGGCATATCATTATGAAATTTCAGAATATCAGGAGTAAAGAAAAAAATCTAAAAAAACTTCAGAAACAACAACAAAAAAAATCAGAAAATAAAAACAGTACCACTTGTCCACAGCAACACTGAAAACCAGAAGACAGTGTGCAATGCCTTCAAATTCCGAGAAAAAATGGTTTCAGTTTACAATCCTACATACATTTCCAGACAGGTAAAGTCTAAAACAAACAAACAAACAAAAAAATGCACCTTTTTGAGAGAGAGTAGGGGAAATGGCACTCTGCCAAAATAAGCAAATAGAAAAGACAACAACATGAAAATCAAGAAAAGCAAACCCAAAACAGGAATGACAGAGGGAATTTCCATATCAAAAATAAAGGTAATCAAGAAAATGAAGACAAGCTGCAGACTGGGGGAAAAAATTTTCCAAACTCCATATCTAATAAAGGACTGTTATTCAAAACGTATGAAGGACTCTTAAAACCCAGTAAGAAAACTAGCAAATCAGGACTTTTCCTGGCAGTCCAGGGGATGTGAGTTGGTTCCCTCACTGGGGCACTAAGATCCCACAAGCAGCCAAAAAAAGAAAAAAGAAAACAACTCAATTAAAAAATGGTTCAAAGACCTTAATGACCTTAATGACAAAGAAGAAACACAGATGGCAAATAAGCATATGAAAAGAAGCTATACATCATACACAATCAGAGAAATGCAAATTCAAATGACATACTACTATATACCTATCAGAATGCCCAAACTTCAGAATACAACATCACCAAATGCTGGTGAGAAGGTACAGAAGATAGGAACTCTCAATCACTGTTCTTGATAAAGTATCCAGCACAGCCACTCTGGAAGACAGTTTGGAAGTTTCTTGAAATACTAAACATATTCTTACAACACTTTTCATACAGTCCAGCAACTGTCTCCTCGGTACTTATCCAAATGAGAGGAAAATTTATGTCCACACAAAAACCTTTATATAAATATAATATCAGCTTTATTCATAACTGCCAAAACATGAAAGTAACCAAGATGTCCTTTGATAGGAGAATACATAAACTGTGGTATGTCCTGACATTGGTCTTGTATTCTGTGGCCTTGTTGAACTTATTAGTTCTATTTGATTTGTGTGCATTCCTTAAGATTTTCTACATACAAGATACAGTCAGCCCTCCATATCCTTGGATGCAGAACCCACAGATACAGACAGTTGACTATACTATACCATTTTTTTGCAAGGAACTTAAACATCTACAGATTTTTATATCTGCAGGGGTCCTGGAACCAATTCCCAAGGATATCATGACACAAGCGTATATAATCTAATCTTCTTTTTTTTTTTTTTTTAATAGAACAGTAAACGCCTTTATTAGATGAGCTAAGACAGTAGGGAAGAGGGTTTATTTGCCTTTCCAGGCCTTGATCTTCCTCAGATAGAACTCGACCTCTTTTCCCTCTAGCACATAGCCGTCTGCTTGGCCACACTGGCCTGGTCTTGAAGCGATGCATGCAAGAAGCTTGCCCTGCTGGAACTGCTCCTCTAGAAGACTACTGATTTTCACGTTCTTTCTCCTCTCATCGTATTTCTTCTGAATTTTCTTTGATCGTTTCTTGTTTAAAATCTCTTCCTCCTCAGGAGTCAGCTTGGCCCCCTTCTTGCAGCCCAGGGGCAGTGCATAGTGGGACTCGTACCACTGTCGGTACGGTGTGCTGTCGATAAGCACAATACAGTTCTTCACCAGGGTCTTGGTACGGACCAGTTTGTTGTTGGATGCATTATAGACAACATCGATTATTCTTGTCTTGCGTGTACAACACTCTGAGCCCCAGGAGAAGTTCCCCACGTCTAGCCTCAAGGCCTGGTACTTCTTGTTGCCTCCCCGCACATGGACTGTGTGTATGCGGCGGGGGCCAATCTTTGTGTTGGCAGCGGGGCGTCCCAGCTCATACTTCCGCTTCTTGTGGTAGGGCTTTCTCTTGCCCCCAGTCTTACGGCGCTTGTGCCAGTTGTCCCGAGAGATGCCCATCGCTCGGCGCTGGCTGGAAAGAGCTAATCTACTTTTAAGTAGAGATGAATTCACTGCTTTTTTCCTTATATTTTTTCCTTTATTCTTCTTTCTTGCCTAGCTGCTCTGGCTACATGCTCCACTACACTGTTGAATAGAAGTATGAAGAAGAAACTTTTTCTTGATCTTAGAGAAAAACTTTTTCACCGTTAAATAAGATGTTAGCTCACAATGTTTTACAGCTGTCCTTTACCAGGCTGAGGAAGCTTTCTATTCCTAATTTATTGAGTATTTTCTTCATAAAAATGGGTTTTATTTAGTCAAATACTTTCCCTGCATCTATTAAGATGATTACATGGTGTTTATCCTTTGTTCTATTGTTTATTACATTGATTTTTGCACTCCTGCGATAAGTCCCACTTGGTCACGGTGTGAAATCCTTTCTATATATCGTTATATTTGGTTTGCTAATATTTTACTGATGATTTTTGTACCTGTATTCATAACAGATATTGGTCTGTAGTTTTCTTATATCTTTGTTTTCTTAACATATTTTTAGCTCTGGTAGCAGGGTAATACTGGACTCAGAGAATCAGCTGGGAAGCAACACTTCCTCTTCTACTTCTTGGAAGAGTTTATGAAGGATTGCTGTTAATTCATCTTTAAATATTTGACAGAATTCATCAGTGAAGCCATCTTGGTCTGGGTTTTCCTTTTGAGGAAGTTTTTAAATTACTAATTCAATCTCTTATGTCCACTTAGATTTTCAATTTCTTCTTGAGTCATTTCAATAGTTTGTGTCGTTCTACAACACAGATAATCACGAAGGTGTGATCACTCACCTAGAGCCAGACATCCTGGAATACAAAGTCAAGTGGGCCTTAGGAAGAAGCATCACTAAGAACAAAGCTAGTGTAGGTGATGGAATTCCAATTGAGCTATTTCAAATCCCAAAAGATGATGCTGTGAAAGTGCTGCACTTAATTGCCAGCAAATTTGGAAAACTCAACAGTAGCCACAGGACTGGAAAAGGTCCGTTTTCATCCCAATCCCAAAGAAAGGCAATGCCAAAGAATGCTCAAACTACCACACAATTGCACTCATCTCACATGCTAGCAAAGTAATGCTCAAAATTTTCCAAGCCAGGCTTCAACAACACGTGAACCGTGAACTTCCAGATGTTCAAGCTAGTTTTAGAAAAGGTCAAACTGCCAACATCCATCGGATCATCGAAAAAGTAAGAGAGTTCCACAAAAATATCTATTTCTGCTTTATTGACTATGCCAAAGCTTTAGATTGTGTGGATCACCACAAACTGGGGAAAATTCTTCAAGCGATGGGAATACCAGACCACCTGACCCACCTCCTGAGAAATCTGTATGCAGGTCAGGAAAAAACAGAACTGGACATGGAACAACAGACTGGTTCCAAATCGAGGAAGGAGTACATCAAGGCAGTATATTGTCACCCTGCTTATTTAATTTATATGCAGAGTACATCATGAAAATCGCTGGGCTGGATGAGGCACAAGCTGGAAGCAAGATTGCAGGGAGAAATATCAATAACCTCAGATTGCAGATGACACCACCCTTATGACAGAAGGCAAAGAAGTAGTAAAGAGCCTCTTGATGAAAGTGAAAGAGGAGAGTGAAAAAGCTGGCTTTAAAACTCAACATTCAGAAAACTAAGATCATGGCATCTGGTCCCATCACTTCATGGCAAATAGATGGGGAAACAACGGAAACAGTGACAGAATTTACTTTTTTGGGCTCCAAAATCACTGCAGATGGTGATTGCAGCTATGAAATTAAAAGCCACTTGCTCCTTGGAAGAAAAGTTATAACCAACCTATACAGCTTATTAAAAAGCAGAGACATTACTTTGCCAACAAAGGTCCGTCTAGTCAAAGCTATGGTTTTTCCAATAGTCATGCATGGATGTGAGAGCTGGACTATAAAGAAAGCTGAGCACTGAAGAATTAATGTTTTTGAACTGTGATGTTAGAGAAGACTCTTGAGAGTCCCTTGGACTGTACGGAGATCTAACCAGTTCATCCTAAAGGAGATCAGTCCTGAATGATTTGGAAGGACTGATTCATTGAACGGACTGATGCTTGAAGCTGAAACGCCAATAGTTTGGCCCCCTGATGCAAAGAACTGACTCACTGGAAAAGACTCTGATGCTGGGGGCAAGATTGAAGGCGGGAGGAGAAGGGGATGACAGAGGATGAGATGAGCATCACCAACTCAATGGACATGAGTTTGAGTAAACTCCAGGAGTTGATGATGGGCAGAGAGGCCTAGCGTGCTGCAGTCCATGGAGTCGTTTCAGAAAACTAAGATCATGGCATCTGGTCCCATCACTTCATGGCAAATAGATGGGGAAACAACGGAAACAGTGACAGAATTTACTTTTTTGGGCTCCAAAATCACTGCAGATGGTGATTGCAGCTATGAAATTAAAAGCCACTTGCTCCTTGGAAGAAAAGTTATAACCAACCTATACAGCTTATTAAAAAGCAGAGACATTACTTTGCCAACAAAGGTCCGTCTAGTCAAAGCTATGGTTTTTCCAATAGTCATGCATGGATGTGAGAGCTGGACTATAAAGAAAGCTGAGCACTGAAGAATTAATGTTTTTGAACTGTGATGTTAGAGAAGACTCTTGAGAGTCCCTTGGACTGTACGGAGATCTAACCAGTTCATCCTAAAGGAGATCAGTCCTGAATGATTTGGAAGGACTGATTCATTGAACGGACTGATGCTTGAAGCTGAAACGCCAATAGTTTGGCCCCCTGATGCAAAGAACTGACTCACTGGAAAAGACTCTGATGCTGGGGGCAAGATTGAAGGCGGGAGGAGAAGGGGATGACAGAGGATGAGATGAGCATCACCAACTCAATGGACATGAGTTTGAGTAAACTCCAGGAGTTGATGATGGGCAGAGAGGCCTAGCGTGCTGCAGTCCATGGAGTCGCAGAGTCGGACACGACTGAGTGACTAAACTGAACTGAACTGAGGAATATATATACACCCATTCCATCTACTTTAAGTAATTTATTATCTGAATAACAGACTTCCTTTGTGGCTCAGCTGGTAAAGAATCCATCTGCAATGCCAGAGACCTGGGTTCGATCCCTGAGTTGGGAAAATCCCCTGGAGAAGGAAAAGGCTACCCACTCTAGTATTCTGACCTGGAGAATTCCATGGACTGTATTGTCCACGGGGTCACAACGAGTCAGACACGACTGAACGACTTTCATTCACTATCTAAATAATAACTTATTCATAGCATTCTCATAATCTCTCTTATTTTTATAAGACAGCATTGATGTCCCCTCTTTCAGTACTAAATCTATTTTCTTCTAGATTAAGAAATCAGAAAAGTAGAAAACTGAGAAAAGTAAAAGACTGAGTCTTCTACTTCAGTATCTTGGTCTAGCTACAGGCTTGTCAGTTTTGTTGATCCTTACTAATAACTAACTTTTGGTTTCACTGATTTCCTCTATGGTTGTTTTAGTCTCAATTTTCATTTATTTCTGCTCTAGTCTTCTTTACTTCCTCCCTTTCCCTGCTTTGAGATTAGTTTGCTCGAGTTTCTTAAGATGAAAGGTTAGATCACTGATTTGAGGTCTTTCTTCTTTTTAATATAGGTGTTTGTAGGTATAAACTTCCCTCTAAGGACTGCTTTAGCTGCACCCATGAGTTTGGTATGTTGTGTTTTTGTTTTCGTTTGTCTGAAAATACTTTGTCCACCAGTTATTTAAGAGTGTGTTACTCGGTTTTTTAAAATTTTGAATTTTTCAGATTTCCTTCTTTTACTTACTTCTAATTTCATTCACAAAGAATTTATTTTGCATGATTTCAAACCTTTTAAATTTGTTGAAGCCTGCTTAGTGGCTTAATTTATTTATACAAAATGTTTTCATGTGTACTGGAGAAGAATATGAAGTCTGAAGTATTCTATAGATATCTATTAAATCTTTTTTTGATTTATAGTATTGTTCACATCTCATATCTGCCTGTTGACCATTTGCCTAGCTATTCTACCCATTATTGAAAGTATTATGTCTCTGACTATAATCACTGGATTTTCTATTTCTTCCTTAACTTTTCTGCTTCCTGTATTTTGCTGCTGCTGCCACTGCTGCTAAGCCACTTCAGTCGTGTCTGACTCTTTTTTATAGTATTGTTCACATCTCATATCTGCCTGTTGACCATTTGCCTAGCTATTCTACCCATTATTGAAAGTATTATGTCTCTGACTATAATCACTGGATTTTCTATTTCTTCCTTAACTTTTCTGCTTCCTGTATTTTGCTGCTGCTGCCACTGCTGCTAAGCCACTTCAGTCGTGTCTGACTCTTTGCGACCCCATAGACGGCAGCCTACCAGGCTCCCCCGTTCCTGGGATTCTCCAGGCAAGAACACTGGAGTGGGTTGCCATTTCCTTCTCCAATGCATGAAAGCGAAAAGTGAAAGTGAAGTTGCTCAGTCGTGTCCAACCCTTAGCAAACCCATGGACTGCAGCCCACCAGGCTCCTCCATCCACAGGATTTTCCAGGCAAGAGTACTGGGATGGGTCGCCGTTTCCTTCTCTGTCCTGTATTTTGAGGCTCTGCTAAGTGTATATGTTTATAAGTATATGTCTTCCTGATGGATTGACCCTTTTATCATTATAATATCCTTTATCTTTAGTAATTTTTATCATAAAGACTACTTATATATAGCTACTCTGGCTCTCTTGTGGGTATTCCTTGCATCATTTATCTTCTTCTATCCTTTCACTTTCAACCTATTAATATTTGTATCTTTCAATCTAAGGTAATTCTCTAATAAACAGCATGTAGCTGGTGCCTGCCTCGGGGAAACGGCCCAGGACTGACAGCCTCAGCCAGCCAGCCACAAACCCAGCGGCCAATGGGAGGGGCTTTCGACCGCACCGCCTGCGGGCGCTCGGGCAACGCGCCTGAGCGACGGTAGAGCGAGCCAATAAGCAGCGCGACCGTGGAGATGTGTATAAGAGACAGACCATATTCTGATATTAAGGCAGCTATAATATTATAAAGACAAAATATTCAAGAATAGCCATTATGTTTTTTGAAAAAACAGTAATAAAGGAAAAGTTGACCCACCAGATATCATTAACAAACTATAAAATGTTACAGCTAATATATTAACAGTATTTGCAGAAGAACAGACAATTACTTTGGTAGAAAAGAGTAGAATCCAGAAAAAGACCCATGTTCATATACATGTATGTATATGCACATATGTGTATAATTTTAAAGCAACAGTTAAAGATGGATTATTCAGTAAAAGGTATCTGGACAAGGGCCTCCATTAGGAAGAAAATAAAATAGGATTATCCCTCACACTCAGAACTAAATCCAGTTGCATTATATGAAACTAAAAATTGCTATAAATGGAACATATCCTATAATAATGGGAATGGGAACACTTTTCTAGGCAATACATGAAAGCCAGTTTTTAAATATCTGTATAATAAAAGACATCATACATACAATTAACACAAATTTAATTAATGTAACAGAGCCTGTAGCTTGAAAGACAGAGTAAAAGAGTGAATTCACTTCCAAGTCCACCACTTGAAAGTCCACCATTAAGAAAGTCAATTTAACTTCCCAAAATATCCAGTCTGGCATCCTTTTAAACACTTTAAAAACAAAAATTATAATTCCCCATCATAATATATTTTAACATTAAATGAGATGGTAGTTGTAAAAGCATACTAGAGTATGAGATCTGGCATGTTATAAGAGCTTGTTCTTCCTTATTTCAACTTAAGCAGATACTACATTAAATGAAGAATTAGAAACTGCAATGAGGAATAGCTGGATTCCTATATTTTGGTTCACGATAAAACTACTTTATAACACCATTCTACCATTTCTGAAATAAGAACACATTTTGCTTCATCTCTTGCCCCCTATATTTTCCATGTGTAAATTACCAATTATTAAGAGTGTATTTGTTCTAAATATGGAAGGATAAGTAGCGTATCAGTCAAGACTGGCACTTGCTTAATAGCAAAATAAAATACGCACGTGCGCACACAAACATGTGATGTCTTTCAGCCATTAAAACCTTTCACCCTAAAACATCTTTTTAAGATTTTTATCCTAAGTTACTGAACAAGGATTATATCTGAAACAGAATCAAACAAAAATCCTCAGAATGGTGCAAAATAAACACTGTTAAGGATAAACAATAAATGTTCCATAAAGATGCAACATTTTTATATTTGGGCAATAAATTAGAGCAAATCTTCCACAATTCAAAGCTTCCTATGTAGCTCAGTCAGTAAAGCATCTATCTGCAATGCAGGAGACCTGGGTTCAATTCCTGGGTCAGGAAGTTCCCCTGGAGAAAGAAATGGCGATCCACTCCAGTGGACTGCCCAGAGAATCCCATGACTCCCACTGGATCGGGAGAGTCAGACACAACTTAGTGCTATCTTTCTTTCTTTTCTTTACTCAATTCAAAAACCACTAATTAATTTGGCTCTTTATTTCAAACAAAATATTCACTTCCTGAGTGAACCATATGTTTATATAAAGAAAAAGCACAATTCTTATAAAATTTTTATAAAATTTTAAAGCACACTTACATATACAATTTAGGGCAGGCCCAAACAAGTTCAAAGTTCTTCAACAAACAGTCAAAATGGTTAATTTCCACTTTATTTTTCTGACATACTTTTAAAAAGTATACTTAGATGCATCCAATTTCCTGTAGATTTTAAATGAACAAGATTCTGACCTTTAGAGTGGCTTTTAAAAAACTAAGAGAACCCAAAATTACACAAAGAAATGTGCCTTCCAATCTAAAAACAAAACAAAATGTTCACAGGAATGTAAAATGTAACCACAGACTTTATTCAAATTACTAAAAACAATGTTGCAACTGCAATATCCTTCTCTCCCTATTTCAACCAGTTTTCCTCCTGTTTTCCTTATCAATTTAACAGGAAAATTAATGTTTAAAGCTTGACCACTGGTGAAAATTTTCTTCAGCATGAGCTGCCATTTACATTGATTCTACAACATTCAAGACAGTTATGTCCACATACCAGACTTAAATGCCACAAATTCATTTGTGAAGGATAATAAAAATAGGAATTAGTTTTAAAACAGCATAACAGATCAGGACACTACGAGGAATAAATAGTACAGCTGCCTTGCTGTCAAAAAAGCCCAACCGTCACAAATTTTCTGATACAAATACTTCAAAATATCACTCAAAGTACGCAATGCTCTTGAAAGTTTCTCTTATACATAAGCATGTGAATGAAGACCTCTGAAATATTGTTTTCAAATGCTATAGAAACCTACACATTAATGGAGTTATAATTAGGAATATATATGATGAGACTTTTATTTCCTGGCAAATCTGATCTAGTCTCACAAAGGTATACAATATATTAGAGTTCTGTGAATCTTGGTTTCTCTTCCCAATTTGCAGCCAAGAGTAAATGGAATACTGGAAAAAACTCTTGAAAATCCCTAATGTCTTAATTAATATAGAATAGATATACTAAAGGTTAACAAGCGCTTACTACAATATTCCATACAACTTAATCAGTACCTTTTCCTCTTACTTTACATTCAATTACTCTTTTATTTCAAAAACAAAGACAGAACATGGTTTATGACCAAAAGCAGTACCTAGAAGCATTCCCAAATAACTTTTCTCAACTTTTTTTTTAATGAAACTTAAAATGCAAAACAAACTGAGCACAAAGTCACATTCCCTAAACAAACAAACAAACAAAAAAATGCTGTGACTACATCATTACTCAGTAATAGCTGGGTCATATTAATAAAAATTCCACCAAAAAATAGAACTTTTTAAGGTACACTTTAAAAATTACTTCCTTTGACACACAGTCCTGAAATCTAACTTGCAAAGCTGTCGTAAACTATCCATTTGTACCTCCTGAGTCTGTCAAATCACGCAAAACATAAAGTTTTAAAAACTAATACCAACAACATCCTTCTCTCCACCCCACCATGTGTACCTTTTTACAAGCAATAGCCCTAAGTTCCAAATAAAATTAACACCAAAAAATAAACAAAAACCAAAGGACATTGTCTTAGAAGTAGGAGTTCATTAAGTTTTACAATACTTTGCTTTCCACTGGGGTAAAAAAAAAAAAAAAAAGTGTGGGGGGCGGGGGCAAATCAAATTAACAGTGATAAAGATGAGAACAGTTCGTTCCAAGGGAGAGGATGCAGGAATTTACAACCCAGGCTTGCCCTAAAGATCGGCAGGCATCAATGCTCAGGATACGCTTTCAAGACATGTCACTGTTCTAACGGAAGTTTTGAAGGCCTTATTTTTTAAGGCCTAAGGACAGCCCTATAAATGCAGTGTATAACACAACCTAGCAAAACCCCATTCTTCAAAACAATTCAAGAGTTTTCTAAGATGCCCCTAACCGAAAGAGCCTGGGCTCTGGACACCCTCAGGGTTGCCGGCTCTCCAGGGAGGAAGGCCAGCCCATGTGAATGGGAGTGCCACCAAGTCAGTTTATGTGACAGATCCACTGGGAGCATCCGACGGTGACCGGGGCCCTCCCGGGCCGACGCTGCTGGAAGAGGAACAGAAATGCAATCTTCAGGGCCTTCCTACTTCCGTTCTCAAAACAGAAATGCACTGTTTCTCCTAGTCCTCAGCCCGGTACTCTCGACAGCGGTGCCCCCTTCAAAAAGCTTAGGTGGAAAGAAAAGCCTAAGAGACCAGGACCACAGTGGATAGAATAAGGCTGGTCAAACACTCCCACCCCCGACTCCCGTACAAATCAACCGCCAGCGCCTTCCTGGAAGCCCCCCTGGCCGGGGACAAGCCAGCAGCAGAAATCGATGTCCCAGTTCGGCCCCCAGTCCTTCTTCCTAGGGGTAGGGGGAGCGGAAAAGCGCGAAGAGGAACTAAGTGAACTGCAGGAGGGTGCCCTGCAAGCTCCCTCAAAGAGGGGCTGGTGTGGGGGTGGAAACTAAGAAGGAGCGGAAGGGAGGGGAAAGGACGAGCGGCCAGAGGAAGGGGAGAGCGCGCGCCCGCAAAGGGCACGAGTCTTCGGGGACGCGGCTGCACCCCAGTTCCTCGAAACGGGTGCGCCCAGCCTCTTGGGCGCTCCGCCCTGGGCAGAGGCCGAGGAAGGGGCAAAAGGAGGCGACGTCCCCCTCCTGGCCCAGCCTCGCCCCTCACGAAAGGCTAGTCGGGGCTGTCGAGCCCTCTCCGGGTCGGGAGCCACAGCAACGGCCGCACGCCCCGTCGGAGGGCGCGGACTGCGGGCCCCCCCGCGCGTCCCACTGGCCGGCTTTCACACCCCCACCGCCGGAGGAGCTAGCTCCGGGTGACGCCGGCCCAGAGCCGGGCGGCTGCGCCGGTTACCTGAAACGGGGCGAGTCTTTCAGACACTCCTCGAAATCCACCGTCATCTTCATCCTGCCTCTGCCTCGCCTCGCAGGGGGCACTGGAAGAGCCGAGGGAGCCGCGGGAGCGGCTAAGCTGGGGACGCAGACGGCTACGGCGGGCGCACGGCCGCGACTAGCGCTGCGCGGAGCTGCGGAGGGCGCGTCGTCCGCTGGTCATAGCAGCCCCGAAGACCGTGGCAGCAGCGACTGCTAGTCAGGCCCCAGTCCGGCCCCTCTTCCTCCCGCCCCCAGCAGAGCGCCTGCCTCGGGGAAACGGCCCAGGACTGACAGCCTCAGCCAGCCAGCCACAAACCCAGCGGCCAATGGGAGGGGCTTTCGACCGCACCGCCTGCGGGCGCTCGGGCAACGCGCCTGAGCGACGGTAGAGCGAGCCAATAAGCAGCGCGACCGTGGGAGCCGCCTTGCCACAAGCATTCCCGAAGGCCAACCAGGATGCACGGGCGTCGTTAGGCGGGACGCATTGGTTGCTGGGAGGCCTGCAGCTGAGGCTCCTTGGGAAGGAAGTCACGTGGCTGCGCGCCGCGCTACCCCTAGAGCCCCCTCCTCTTCTCCTGCTTCTCCAGCCCCGCCCTGCTGAGCTGCCAACGCGGAGGAGCCGCCGCCTGCAGGTCTAAGGAAGAAGAGTTGCTTTTCACGGCAGTTCTGGCAGAAATCTGAAAAGGTTAAAAGAGTCGAGATTATAAAAGGAAGAGATAGGCTTAGCCACCTCTTCCTTTCAGTTTACAGAAACTGAGGCCAGGAAAGAAGCGCGGATAACTTTAATGATAAAGTCCATCTTTCACTTACTGGCTTCATCACTTAACGATCTGCCATGTTTATATTTTCATATAACCAGAGACTGCTTTATGAAGGAGCTGGCATTTGGGGTGGGCATGGAAAGATCAGAAGGATTTATAGACAGGTATGTAAGCCAGGGCTTTCTGTGTAGAGGAACTGATTTGAAAACCACAGAACACATTCCTCCTTACTGACGCCTTTCTCTCAGTAGCCTTTGCCAGTTTTAAGATGAGAGAGTTCCAACTTGCAACACCTACCTCCAACTTGCAACACCTACCCCCTGGTACACGACTTTTCTAGGAGCCGCTGTAAGATATTCATCATCTGATCCTTATAATAATCCCCAGTCCCATACTTCTGATTCTTAGATTCCATGGATTCATCAGTTCAGTTCAGTCGCTCAGTTGTCTCCAGCTGTTTGCGACACCATGGACCGTAGCACGCCAGGCCATCACAAACTTGTTCAAACAAGCTTGGAAGCTTGTTCAAACTCAAGTCCATCCAGTCAGTGATGCTATCCAACCATCTCATCCTCCGTCGTCCCCTTCTCCTCCTGCTTTCAATCTTGCCCAGCATCGGGGTCTTTTCCAATGAGTCAGTTCTTTGCATCAGGTAGCCAAAATATTGAAACTTCAGCATCCGTCCTTCCAAAGAATATTCAGGACTGATTTCCTTTAGGATTGACTAGTTTGATGTCCTTGCAGTCCAAGGGACTCTCAAGAGTCTTCTCCAACACCACAGTCCAAAAGCATCAGTTCTTCCACGTTCAGCTTTCTTTATGGTCCAACTCTAACATCCATACATGACTACTGGAAAAACCATAGCTTTGATTAGACAGAACTTTGGCGGCAAAGTAATGTGCCATGGATTCATGGCATGTAAGTAAAAAGTACCATGGCTACACTATATTTAAGTATATACTTTTAAACCCAACCTAAAAATCCTATCTGTGAAAATGCACAGGGAAGGTGTTAGAATAGCATGGTGGTTCTGGAGGTAAGCTGGATTTGCCTCGTTAAATGTTTGGTGTCCTCAGGCACTTCAGTTAGTCAAGACAATCTCTTCTAGATTTGTAATCATTATGTCAAATT
This sequence comes from Cephalophus harveyi, assembly GCA_006410635.1. NCBI lineage: Eukaryota > Metazoa > Chordata > Mammalia > Artiodactyla > Bovidae > Cephalophus > Cephalophus harveyi. The sequence continues at coordinate 156,590 of SJYT01059239.1, read as the reverse complement.
TAGAGAGTTGGCCATTTCTATAATAAATGTATTCCTGATGCATGGCAACTCATCTGTTTGTACAACATGTCAATGCTTCAACACCAATGTAACCTTTTGGAAGACACCTTTCTCACTGCAAAATGAAGATAACACCACTGATCTGATAGCGTTGTCTTGAGACTGTCTGAAGGCATTTAACACAGTGCCACATTGTAATCATTCAGTAAATGTTGGCTATTATCATAATTGTACCACTTTCATCTTCAGTACCATAATCAGAGGTTAAGTTTACGTCTTCTCACTTCCACTGCCTAAAGTCTTATATAACCCTTTAACCATGTGTTTTAAGTATAGCATGATGGCATTCTGGTTTTCATAACTTAGTTATATCTTGATCTCTTTATCACTTTTAGAAATTAACAGCATACTTTTGAGATGTTTCAAAGAATAGATCAGTGTTACATATGTTTCTTATTTGTTTATAAGCTTGGTTTCTTTTTTTTTTTTAATTACATTGAACATGCCTAGAATCTACACAGCTTCTCTTAATAACTAGAAACTGCTGCTGCTGCTAAGTCGCTTCAGTCGTGTCCGACTCTGTGTGACCCCATAGACGGCAGCCCACCAGGCTCCCCCGTCCCTGGGATTCTCCAGGCAAGAAAACTGGAGTGGGTTGCCATTTCCTTCTCCAAGGCATAAAAGTGAAAAGTGAAAGGTAAGTCGCTTAGTCATGTCCGACTCTTAGCCACCCTGTGGACTACAGCCTACCAGGCTCCTCCATCCATGGGATTTTCCAGGCAAGAGTACTGGAGTGGGGTGCCATTGCCTTCTCCATAACTAGAAACTATTGACAGTTAAATATTTGGTGTCCTCAGGCACTTCAGTTAGTCAAGACAATCTCTTCTAGATTTGTAACCATTATGTCAAATTTAGAGACTTGGCCATTTCTACAATTGTATTCCTGATGCATGACAACTCATCTGTATGTATAACGTCAATGCTTCAACACCAATGTAACCTTTTGGAAGACACCTAACATGACATTTTGAGATTCAAATTAAACTGCATGGCACAATCAATGCAAATAAATCAACTAAGCTTATTATTAAATGAACATCTTTCTGTGGATAGCTAAATTTGCATATACACAGTGATGGTTCCAAACTGGGAAAGGAGTACATCAAGGCTGCATATTGTCGCCCTGCTTATTTAACTTAGACGCAGAGTACATCATGCGAAATGTACAAGCTGGAATCAAGATCATTGGGAGAAATATCAATAACCTCCAATATGCAGCTGACACCACCCTTATGGCCGAATGCGAAGAAGAACTAAAGAGCCTCTTGATGAGAATGAAAGAGGAGAGTGAAAAAGTTGGCTTAAAACTCAACATTCAGAAAACTGAGATTATGGCATCTGGTCCAGTCCCATAACTTCGTGGCAAATAGATGGGGAAACAAAGGAAACAGTGAGAGACTTTTTTTTTTTGGCTCCAAAATCACTGCAGATGGTGACTGCAGCCATGAAACTAAAAGATGCTTGCTCCTTGGAAGAAAAGCTATGACCAACCTAGACAGCATATTAAAAAGCAAAGACATTACTTTGCCAACAAAAGTCCATCTAGTCAAAGTTATGGTTTTTCCAGTAGTCATATATGGCTGTGAGAGTTGGACTGTAAAGAAGGCTGAGTGCCAAAGAATTGAGGCTTTTGAACTGTGGTGTTCGAGAAAACTCTTGAAAGTCCCTTGGACTGCAAGGAGATCAAACCAGTCTATTCTAATGGAAATCAGTCCTGAATATTCATTGGAAGGACTGATGCTGAAGCTGAAACTCCAACACTTTGGCACCTGATGTGAAGAATTGACTCACTGGAAAAGACACTGATGCTGGGAAAGATTGAAAGCAGGAGAAGGGGACGACAGAGGATGAGATGGTTGGATGGCATCACTGACTCAATGGACATGAGTTTAAGGAAGCTCCAGGAGTTGGTGATGGACAGGGAAGCCTGGTGTGCTACAGTCCATGGAGTCACAAAGAGTCAGACATGACCGAGTGACTGAACTGAACTGAGTTAGTGATAACACTGTCACAATTCTTCTTTGCCCTATAAAGCAAGCATATTGGGGTGTCAATTGTAAGATATGTCTTAAATCAAGAAATATTAAAAGTGAGATAGGGTATAAACACTGAATCCTAGAAGAAATACAATATTATTTCTCTTATAATAATGGAAACTAAGGCCCCAAGATATAAAAATAACTTGCCAGGTGACTCAGGCCCCATGATGCCCACCAACTGCAAACTGCCCACTCTCCCTTTAGAACTCAGCCTTTGCAGTTGTGGCTCTGTCTGCCTGTGAAGCACTTCTTGTTCATCTCCTCTTTAAAGTGCAGCTCTTATGCCACCTCTTTCAGGAAGCCTTCTCTGTTTGCCAAAATACAGACCACTCTTTTTAACACACAGGGAAAGTCAGTTTCCAGGCCCAGGGAGGATATAAATGATCAAAACTTAAATTTCTTTCAATTTTCTTCTCCCTGGACTTCCCAGTTCCCTCCTCCAAACCCCCTGGAATCCTGAATACCCGTAGCCCTTCCCAGAATGCTTCTGATTTCGTCTGAGAATACTTTTGACTCAAGCAGAGATTGTTCAGTCCTCCTTCTTTGATCCTTCTGGGCCAGAATACATAATCGCCAAGAGTCTAACTCTTGACAGGAACTTATAATAATTTATATTCCACCTTCATGTAAGAATTTCTTCTCCTTTGAGGTTAATATCATCTAACTAAATCACTCGTACTTTCTTCACTGCTGTTGCCCACCAATTTCCTAGTAACTCCCTCCATTAGCCTGGCTAATTGCATTGCAAATTATTTCAAGAAAACGGAGTTATGATGAAGGTAACCATGAGCAGCTACTGAAACTGCGAAGCCCAGAAACCCAGGCATCTCTGAGCACTGGTTTCCCTCTCCTTAGCAGCTGTATCCTCTCTCTTTCTCGCCTACTCCCCGACACCCACCAGTTTCCTCTTTGTTCTCTTAGAGATTCTGTTTGCCTGTGAACCTGGCTTGCATATAAGCCCTTATTGCTACTTGTTCCTTCAACAGGTTGGTTGTCAGATGGCTATAGGGGCCAACAGATAATGTAAGTGAATGAAGCTGACCAGGTGTAAGCATATGGAGCGGAGGAGGCCATGGTGAAGGGGAAAGCATGTGCCCTGTGTTCTATGTAGCTTCCGTTAGTTTTTGCCATTTTCAGATTTTTACATTTTACAAGAGAAACCAAAGAGTCAGATTTCAATATAAAACATTCCAATCCTCAAACACAGGCAACACGTTCAAAATATTAGAAAACATTTCACAAGTCCTAAAAATGTTTCAGGATCACTGTACAACATCTGCTAAATATTTCTTGACAATTCTTGATGTATCCTTTCAACCTATGCTCCTGGAGCTTATCATTTTAATCTGTTTTCCAATTCCCAGATCCCAGGAGAAAATCCGATTAACCCAGTTCATCTTTTCATGACAGGTCACACAGGTCCCTAGCAAGCTGATAGAAAGGCAGGATAAATCAACTTAATCACTTGTACAGGAATGGGGTCAGGATGGGGGATGTGGTAGAGCTGACTACTAGACAACGCAGTTTCCCTAAAAGAATGTGTCAATGGCTGAGTCTCATAAAATACACCTAATAAACGCTCATCTACGACTTTGGCCTCTGACTCACAGTCTTCCACCCTACCTCCTGCCCTCAGCTAAGGTGATTTCAACATTCGCTCATTCCTTCTTCATTCAATAATATCCTTTGAGTGTACTCTGGCCAAACCCTGTGGTAGGCACTGAGGTTTACAGGTGAAATAAACAAGTGTCTCCTGTCTAGAGCTGTCAGACCAGAGTGGGGAACATGTGATAAATTGTAGGCCAGGAGCATGCACAAGGGGTTACTCAACTCTGATGGTCATTTCTCCTGGGGAAGAAAATAAGGTTTCTCATACCTTATCAGTAGGTCTGAGATTGTATCACTGTATTCAGTAGTTCAAGACTTGAACACTACGTTCTAAAGAGTTTCATCTGTCTTTGTACCATTTATCTGCTGCCATATCTCTGGCACACTGATGAAATGACTCTTCCCAAACTTTGCCACTCAAGCTGTGGCCCACCCCTCCATGATCTGTAGATAATTTTGCCTTCAAGGTAAACAGGAATCATTACGTAGGAATACCCTTTCCAGCACTGTCCCTCAAACTCATCTGCATTCCCATCTTGCTTGCTTCTTACCCACCTGTCTCAGAGGAAAGTGTATCTCTTCCTTGTGCTCTGAACCTCCTCACCCTTCCCAGTCTCCTCTGAGAAAGCTTTCTCTGTATCCTCACCCTTTCTCTCCACTGACCTTTCTTCCCTCTTTGAAGAAAAGAGAAAGAAATAGAAGCATATATCCTCTGTATCCAAAAAGATCAGTTTTCTTGTAGGAGAAACTATTTGAGTAAGGCAAAAATAAAGAGCTCATGATAAAATGGGATGATTTCACCTGGAATGGGGAAGGCAGGCTTTCCATGGACCTTGGGAAGTTGTTGCAATCAGGCCCTGTAAAGCCTGGATGCTCCCTCCCTAAATAAGATACACATAGCAGTACCCAGCAATGTCTGATTCATCCGGGCTGTATAACAGAATTCCCTTTAGACCTGTTCTGTGAGTTTGTTTTAATGTAGACATGTGGGCCCTACTTACTAAATCAGATTTTCCAGAGGTGAGCTGGGGCTTAAGTCCCCCAGATGATTCTGATGCACAACCTTCATAATTGAAACTCAATAAACATTACCTATTGCTCATTTTGTAACCACAGGACCTACCACAGTCCCTGTTGGGTCTGTACTTCAGTACAGTCTGCACTCTCTAATGCTCTTCTTCCTTCCACCCTCTTCCCATCTTCCCGCCTTTATTACATAGTAAGAAGACTTACTCTCTCCCCAGCTACGAGCCCTGGAGATCCAAAACACCAAAGATTCTAAGCATTTGCTTCCTAACTTCTTGATTTGACTATGGCCTATTTCATAACCACCACATTTAATTGAGCCTCAGATCCTGTTAACTTTTTCTTGTTCTTGAATCTCTGCCCACCTTCCAATCCTCAACGCTACAACCTTGGTTCAGGCCTTCAATATCCCTTCCCAGAATTATTCTAAATAAAATAACTGGACTCCTTGCTCATTGTAGGCTGAATTGTGTTCCCGTGAAGTTTATATGTTGAAGCTCTGTCTCCAGTACCTCAGAATGTGACTGAATTGGAGATAGGGTATTTAGGAAGTTAAATGCACTCATAAGGGTGGGGCCCTCACTTAGTGTGACTGATGTCCTTACAAGAAGAGGAAGAAGTACCAGGGATGTAGACACACAGAGAAAAGGCCAAGCAAGGACACAAGGAGAAGACACCTGTGGGCAAGGCAAAGAGAGAGGCCTCAGGATATACCTGCCAACGCCTTGATTTTGGACTTCCAGCCTCCAGAACGGAGAGAAAACAACTTCTGTGGTTTCGGCCACCTAGCCTGTGGTATTTTGTTATGGCAGCCCTAGCAAACTACTAGAGTCACTCTGTCTTTGAATGGCTCTGGGTATCTGGGGACTCCTCCACTTAGCAGAGCCAACCTGCCACCATCAAAGCCAGAAGACGGCTGCCATCCTCTTTCTCAGCCCTCCTCCCACAGAAGAGGAGGGACTGTGACCTAGGCTGGGCCAGTGAGAAGCATCCACCCTAGACTTGGCCTCAAGCCATAGAAGAGGAACCTGAAGCTATTGTCCTGCCCAGCTCCTTTCCTTTATAGGTGAAGAAATGGAGGCACAGCAAGAGTAATCTGTGTCCTCATCAGACCTCATGGGGATTCCCTGCCAGAGCCCAGGCTCAGCACACTGCTTCCTGTTTCCCCTAAAAACCCTGGCACCAAGTCCAGCTCCACTGGTATTGGTCATCCAGCCCCTGAACACAGTCAGGGCCCAGTCAGCAAGGACGAAAGAGGGCACTGATGTCTGCCACTGAGCAAAGGATCAATGTGACTAACCCTGACAAATCAAAAAGAGAAAGAAGGAAAGGACCAAGAATGGTCATATGTTTAAGAATGAAGTAATACAAATGGACAAAAAAATTACTGAATTCAGAGGTCAAATCCATACAAATTAGAAAGATGTACGTTTTCCTTCCCTTTCAGATGGTAAAGATAGAAAAGACTGTCTTAGAAAACAGCCCATTAAAGTGTAAACCTCCCAAGAGCAAAGACTTCTGTTTTGCTCGCCATTGTATCCCTATTGTGTGGCACAGAGACTGGCAGATAGTCAGGGCCATTCAATATTTAATATTCAGTAAGTGACCAGCACACCTGTGAGAGATGGGCTTTCCTTATTGCACAAGGAGGCGGGAAAATCCAAGCCCTGCAGGCTTCCCTCTGCCACACACAACACATAAGAAAATATGTGTTCTTTAAAGAAGTATAACTGGCTATGCCACACAGTTCTGAAAGCTCTGGTTCACGGAAAGATACCTTCAAAAAGGAAACAGGAAACACGTATAAGGAGGAAAAAATTAAGTAAACATTGGTGAGACTGTGTGTATAGAGGTTCTCCTACACTGTAGAAGCATAGAACGTATCTGAAGGATCATTTCACAACAGTTATCATAGTGCTTGCTGTGAAATTAAGAGACGGTTGCTTCTTAGAAGAAAAGCTTTCACAAACCTAGACAGTGTATTAAAAAGCAGAGACATTACTTTGCCAACAAAGGTTCATATAGTTAAAGCTATGGTTTTTCCAGTAATCATGTATGCCCATGAAAGTTGGACCATAAAGAAGGTTGAACACCGAAGAATTGAGGCTTTTGGACTGTGGCGTTGGAGAAGACTCTTGAGAGTCCCTTGGACTGCAAGGAGATAAACCAGTCAACTCTAAAGGAAATCATCCCTGAATAATCCATTGTAAGGACTGATGCTGAAGCTGAAGCTCCAATATTTTGGCTACCTGATGTGAAGAGTTGACTCATTGTAAAAGACCCTGATGCTGGGAAATACTGAAGGCAGGAGGAGAAGGGGATGACAGAGGATGAGATGGTTAGATGGCATCACTGACTCAATGGACATGAGTTTGAGCAAGCTCTGGGAGTTGGTGATGGACAGGGAAGCCTGGTGTGCTGTAGTCCATGGGGTTGCAAAGAACTGGACAAGACTGAGCAACTGAACAACAACAATCACAGTACTAAATATGTTTATCTTTTGAATTTATCTTAAGAAAAGGATAGGAGATAGGTTCATATGCATGTTTGTTGAAATGTTATTTCTGGAGAAAAAAAAAAGAAACATCCTAAATTTTTACTAATAGTTAGGTTAAATAAATTATAATATATCCATACAGTAGTCACATCTAGATGTGTATAAGAGACAGATATTACTTTTATAATTGGAAAAAAGTGTTCAGATTTATTATTCCAAGAAAAGCGAATCCTAAAAGGTTTTAAATTTTACCTATTTGCTCTATTTTAATTATTTATATCCTGCATGTCTCTTAAATTAAGAAAATTATAAGATTTAAAATGAGGATTTTTTTTTTTTAATGAAAACTATGGGGAAGAGAATAAAAAGTTGTACTAAGAACGTAGGCTCCTTTTCTTTTTTTGACAAGGTTAAAAATAAAACACACTGTTATGTTGTTCCAATTAACAAACCAAAGAACTCATACCAGTAACTCAGGAAAGATAAACATTTCCCTGAGTTCCAAGAGAAATTTAAGCTTAATTTTGGTTCCTATTACCTGTTAGCCAACTAATGTGTAACCCTGAACCCTCTCTTTAGTGCTGAATTCATGGCTTTACAAGTGCTTACACATGAGGATGTGGTATTATAACAAGGACATTTTGGTACTTCCTTTTAATGGCCTCAAAATACCTACCCTCTTTTCTTTACTTTTGTTATTTTAAAGAAAGTTTAGTACCTCCAAATAAGAAAATAAAGCTTTAATACAAATACTAGAGGACTTTGGTTTTGTTACTATTATTTATGCTTTAAATACTTTGAACATTTGCGTATGTGCAAAGGGGTATGGCAGTGAAAAGCAGGTCTCCTTCCTGCTGCCACTGATGCTAGGGGCACTCACGTCTTGGGCTTCACTGATTTTTTCTGTACCTACCAAGGGCCACCGATGACCTTCAGAAGAACACTTACAACTTTTCATCCGAATGTCTGTCTTTTGCGTTTAACTGCCTCTTGGCAGAAGTGCTAAGGAAGTAGAAAGCGACCAAGTAAATTTATCTTCTTCCTTCCTGTGCTAAAGTTATATTGATAGGTAAAACTAAGCTATTTCCATGACTGAAATTAAAAATATTTTTTTCAGCTTTTATCAACAGTAGGAATAGAGCCAAATATGTCCCTTCCTAGAAAAGATAAGAAGCTACATATCTCATTGCTTAATCTCTCCTAAGGACAAGGAGGCTTGTTGCTGTTGATGTTGCTTTAAAAGAGTAAAAGAGAAGGAAAGAGCTGATGAATTTTATCTATTTATCAGTTCCTTTGAAGACACTGTCCTATATGAAGGTATAGATCTAATTACAAATGAAGTATTCTTGTTTAAAAGGTAATGCTAACATTACTAACAGCCTTTGCACCAAAACAAATGCTTACTCAAATGCTATAAATCTGAAACTACACATTCAAAAAACACCAGATGTGTGTGCTCTGGGAAGGATGATGTGGGACTTCCATGGCAGTCCAGTGGCTAAGACTCTGGACTCCCAATGTAGGAGGCATGGGCTGTAGCCCTGGCTGGGGAACTAAAACCCAACATGCCTCACCACACAGCCAAAGAAAATTTTTTTTTAATTTAATTAATTTAAAAAGATGCCTCAAGTTAGTAAAATACCAAGTGAAAGTGAAAGTCGCTTGGTCATGCCCGACTCTTTGCAACCCCATAGACTATACAGTCCATGGAATTCTCCAGGCCAGAATAATGGAGTGGATAGCCTTTCCCTTCTCCAGTGGATCTTCCCAACCCAGGGATCAAAACCAGGTCTCCCACACTGCAGGCAGATTCTTTACCAGCTGAGCCACCAGGGAAGCCTAAAATATCAAGAACAAGGAGTAAACTGTTAGAGAAGTAACAGCACCCAGGAGAACGGGAGTTAACCACCCTATCCTCACCTGGGGCCTCAGAGCCTCCTGTGATGCTCTTCAATGAACTGCGGTTTCTACAGGATTGGTCACAACATAGCTACACTCAAAGAACAGAAATTGTCTAACACCTCTTGTCCCAGCCACCACGGCTCCTGTTCCTCGCAGTTCTGACTCCAGCTTTCTTAACCTCTCTCAGAGAATTAGAAGATATGTTAGAGCAAAACTAATGGGTAGACTAGCACCAGTGGCATGCTGCCACTGACCAAAGGGCTGTGCATCACCACGGGCACAGTTGCTACATGCATACAATTCGCCAGAGTCAGCCCTCCCTTCCACCCATGAAACAGCTGACCTGCCAGGCAACTTCTGGCAAAGAAGTTCCACAGAGATGATCACCAGGCATGCAGAGATCCCCCCAGTCTTCTGATGGACACGCCAGCCCTCACTGTTCTCCTCAGCTGATTCCATAATTAGCAGCTGAAAGGAGCCTGGGTGGGCAAGGGCACTGCCACAGAGTTGTCGGCAGCTTGTCGACTGACTCCTGATGGCAGCAGAGGTGGGTGGCACTATGGAGATAAGCAGTTCACACTTCCCCATCCTTCCTCCCACTCCCGAACTTGGAAACACAAGGTACTTTAGGATCTGAAATCAGCCTCCCGCAGCTGCCCTGCTCTGGCTTATGCTTTGCTAACTGCTTCCTTGGGCTGTCCCTTTTGACTCACTAGAGGTCACAGCAAGACATTTGGTCACATAACCAAACAGGAAGGACCTCCTGTATCAGGAGTCACGATCTTAAAGAGCCATGAAAGTGAAAGTGAAGCCGCTCAGGTGTGTCCGACTCTTTACGTGTTCTACCAGGTTCCTCTGTCCATGGGATTTTCCAGGCAAGAATACTGGAGTGGGTTGCCATTTCCTTCTCCAGGAGATCTTCCCGACCCAGGGATTGAACCTGGGTCTCCCGCATTGTAGGCAGACACTTTACTATCTGAGCCACCAGGGAAGTCCTGAAGAGCCATAAGAACCTTCAAGATCCAATAATGGACACACCCAGGGTGACACAGTCAGCTTGCAGAACAAGAATTTGAACAAGACCCCAGAAACAGTGTTTCTCAAACTCATGAAACCAGGATCCATGGTCAGAAATTCATTTAACCTCATGATCAATGAGTGTGAATGAAACATAGATATATATATGTGATTGAAATAGACATGGCATGACACAGTATTACCCTTTCCAAATCCAATTCTCTGGTTTGTTGTTGTTGTTATTTTATTTTTATATTTATTTTTGGCTCTGCCATTTGACTTTCAAGATCTTAGTTCCCCAACCAGGGACTGAATGCAGGTTCTTGGCACTAAGAATGCAGAATCCTAATCCCTCGGCCACCAGGGAGTCCTTAAAAAGCCACTATATTGGCCTATGACCCACAAATGAATCACAACCCGGAGTTTGATGAAGCCTATGCATGCATGCAGGCTAAGTCGCTTCGGTCATATCCAACTCTGTGACCCTATGAACTGCAGCCCGCCAGACTTCTCTGTTCATTGGATTCTCCAAGCAAGAATACTGGAGTTGGTTGCCATACACTCCTCCAGGAGATCTTTCCAACTCAGGGATCAAACCCAAGTCTTCTCACTACAGGCAGATTCTTTACTGTTGAGCTACCAGGGAAGCTCCTTGAAGAGGCAAAAAAACTCCATGTGCTATTTCATTTAGAACCATCTAGCTCATTTTTAATTGGGCACATAGTAAACATGGGCTTCCCTAGTGCCTCAGATGTAAAGAATATGCCTACGATGTAGGAGGCCTGGATTTGATTCCTGGGTCAGGAAGATCCGCTGGAGAAGGGAATGGCAACCTACTCCAGTATTCCTGCTTGGAGAATCCCATGGACAGAGAAGCCTGGCAGGCTACAATTCACAGGGTCTCAAAGAGTCAGACACGACTGAATGACTAACACAACACATAGAAAACATTTCTGAAAATAAGAGTATAGTCAGCCTCTGTATCATTCCTCTTCCTCTGTTTTTAAAGCCATTAATGTACAGTTCTGTGACTATTCTTCTGTAAACTTGTCTCCCTGACCACAACCAGGAAAGGTTATCCACCTTTGTTTTGGACCACTTGAATGATCTAGAATAATCTCTGCATTTCAAGGTCCTTCATCATATCTGCAAAGTCCCTTGGTGATATGAGGTAGCATATTCATAGGTTTCAGGGATTAGAACATGGACATCTTTGAGGGGGGTGGGTATCATTCTGCCTACAACAAATGACATAATCTGATTTAGGTTTTACCAGAATTACCCTGGGTGCCCTGTGGGGAATAAACTGTAGGAGACAAGGATGGAGGCAGGGAGACCAAGTAGGAGGCTAATAGAGTAACCCAGGTGAGAGGAGATCAAGGATTGGGTGTCAGCAGTAAAGTGGTGAGATGTGGTCTAATTCTGGATGTTTTGTTCAGGTAGAGGTGCCGTGATCTGCTGATGGATTAGATGTGGGGTATGAGAGGAAGGTACCAAGGATAACTCCAAGGATGACACTCTCCCCCCACCCTCTTAGAGTACTTGACATATGTTGTGTTTATTTGTTTAACTATCTTCCCTGTAAGACTGAAAGTTCTACGGGAGAAGGGCTCAAATCTCGCTTGTTCGATATTAAATTCTCACATCAAGGAATGCATAGAACATAGTGATACAGCTCACAACTGCTATTTATTGAGCCATTGTTGTGTGTCAGGCACTTAACATAATCTCATTTAATCATCAGAACAGCCTTATGAGGTAGGTACTATTATTATCCTCATTTACTCAATGAGGAAACTGAGGCCCAGAGAGATGAAATGACTTCTACCAGCAAATACAAGTTTGCATTCTAAGTCACTTCAGCCCTGTTGGGCTCTTTGCTACCCCATGGACTGTAGCTTGCCAGGTTCCTCTATCCATGGGATTTCCAGGCAAGAACACTGGAGTGGGTAGACATTTCCTTCTCCAGGGGATCTTCGTGAACCAGGGATTGAACCTGCATCTCCTGCACTGCAGGAAGATTCTTTACCATCTCAGCCACTAGGGCTGAGCTTGTAAATACATGTGTGGACCTCAAATCCATATTGAATAAATGAAATAATTCTTTCAAGTTAAGCAAACTTTTGGGTTTAGCTAAATATTCTAACCACATATGGACTGGGAGAGAGAGAAAAGGACACAGATTTACAAATATTTCAAAGTTTTAGCTGAAGAAAAATCATGTCAAGAAGAAGCAAGTGTTAGTGTCAATAATTTAAGAATTCTCAAACTATAGTCTGTCTTAGCTGTGGTTTGGTTATTGTGATGACTTACTTAGACAGTAATTTTAGAAATGCTTTATAACCAATCTAGAGGCAGAGAAGAGAAAAACAGATGACATCAGGCAGACCATGGGGGCACAGTGAAAAATGTCCAGATCTGAGAGTGAAGAGGGAGGGATTTCAGTCTCGCCTTAGTCCCATCCACTCATTAGCCAATGCACTTAAGGTATTTATTTCATCTTTCTGAGACCATCTCAACTATAAAAAGGATATAATATTTTCTGCCTTACTACCCCATAGACTCTTGGGATAAACTAAATTTATTCATTCAGTAACTACAAAGCACCTACTGTGTGTCCGGCATTGCTCTAGATCCCAGCAACATGTCATGAGAAAAAAAGACAAAATCCTTTCCCTCATGGGGTTTAGTGGAAATGAGGACTGAGAAAAATAAGAACAAATAAGTAGATAATTTCAACAGTGATAAGTGCCATGAAGAAAAATAAACTAGGACAGGGGTTATAGAATGATCGGGGAGGAGGTAACATCAGACAGAGACTTGAAGAAAGAGAAAGCTAGACAGTTTGTTTTCTATAACTACAATTCTACCTTTTCCACAGTATCATAGATTGAATCCTGCACTATGCAGCTTCTTCCTTTTTTGGCTGCACCACAAGGCATGTGGCACTTCCCCAATCAGAGAGTGTGAACCCAGGCCCCTGTAGTGGAAGTGCAGAATCTTAACCACTGGACAGACAGGGAAGGCCAGAAAACCAGACAGTGAGCTGCGGGAAGGGCAGTCCAGCCGCAGGGAACAGAATTTGTTCAGTTCCTGAGGTTAGAATGAATTTGGGATTCATATCTGAGGAATAGCCAGAAGTGAGCAAAGTAGAATAGTAACAGATGAGACTAGAGAGGTAGGCAAGGGCCAGGTCATGCATAGCTCTGCAGGACATGGCAGAGAGCTGGGATTTTATTATGCATGTGGTAAGAAGATAATGAAAGCAAATCTCTGCAAACAGCAACACAAATAGTAGATAATGGAGGTGTAACATGAACTTGGGCAGCAATATGGCACGTCTGTTAAGAACAACATGGGCTCTAGAGGCTGCCTGGGTTGGAAACTTGGATGCACAACTTACTATGTGTAGCCTGGGACAGGTTACTTCATTTCTCAGTGCCTCAGTTTCCTCTCTTGTAAAATAGTAGTAGTAATAGTTGTTTCTGTTGTTCAGTTGCTAGGTCGTACCTGACTCTTTGTGACCCCCATGGACTTGAGCACACAAGGCTCCTCTGTCCTCCAATATCTTCCAGAGTTTGCTCAAATTCATGTCCGTTGAATCAGTGATGCTATCTAACTATCTCATCCTCTGCTGTCCTCTCCTTTTGCCTTCAATCTTTTCCAGAATCAGGGTCTTTTCCAATGAGTTGGCTCTTTGCATCACATAGCCAAAGAATTGGAGCATCAGGTTCAGTAGTTACCATGTTAGGATTGTTTTAAAGTGAGATATTACATAGATAACCTTCAGAATAATTTCTAGAACTAAAGTGCTAAATAAATGTTAACAATTATTACCCTCAGTTACCAAACTGTACTCAACATTCAAAAAACTAAGATCACAGCACCTGGTCCCATCACTTCACAGCAAATAGATGGGGAAACAATGAAAATAGTTAGAGATAATTTTTTTGGACTCCAAAATCACTGCAGATGGTGACTGCAGCCATGAAATTAAAAGACGCTTGTTCCTTGGAAGAAAAGCTATGACCAACCTAGACAGCATATTAAAAAGCAGAGACAACAAAGGTCCATCTAGTCAAGGCTATGGTTTTTCCAGTAGTCATGTATGGATGTGAGAGTTGGACTATAAAGGAAGCTGAGGGCCGAAGAACTGATGCTTTTGAACTGTGGTGTTGGGAGAAGACTCTTAAGAATCCCTTGGACGGCAGGAGATCCAACCAGTCCATCCTAAAGGAAATCAACCCTGAATATTCATTGGAAGGACTGATGCTGAAGCTGAAACTCTAATACTTTGGCCACCTGATGTGAAGAACTGACACAATGGAAAAGAGCCTGATGCTGGGAAAGATTGAAGGCAGGAGGAGAAGGGGACGACAGAGGATGAGATGGTTGAATGGCATCACTGACTCGATGGACATGAGTTTCAGCAATCTCTGGGAATTGATGATGGACAGGGAAGCCTGGCATGCTGTAGTCCATGGGGTCACAAAGTGTCAGACATGACTGAGCAACTGAACTGAACCGAACCATTATACAACCAATTGAGCTCATTAAGGTAGACTTCACTAACTCAGAATCTGCAAGTTTTTTTTAAAACAGAAAAACTTACATTTAAATGAAAAATATTTTTAAACAGAAAAACTAAATCTATATTTCTTCTATATAAAGAATTCAGGGCTTTCCTGGTGGTCCAGTGGTTAAAATGCGCCTGTCAAAGCAGGGGACACAAGTTTGATCTCTGGTCCAGGAAAATTCCACATGCCCCAGAATAACTAAGCCTGAGCACCACAACTACTGAGCCCTGTGCTCTAGAGCCCCTGAACCGAAACTTTTGAGCCTACACATTGCAACTACCAAGTCCGAGAACCTAGAGACTGTGCTCCACAGTAAGAGAAGCCACTGCAAGAAGAAGGCTGCACAACGCAACAAAGAGTGACCCCGCTTGTCGCAACTAGAGAAAACCAGTGCATAGCAATGAAGACCCAGCACCGCAAAAAAACAAATATGCAATTCTTAAAAAATAAAGCATTCAAACAATAAATGAAATTAGCCTCCTCATTACTTTGCTGACTAAGGTCCGTCTAGTCAAGGTTATGGTTTTTCCTGTGGTTATGTATGGATGTGAGAGTTGGACTGTGAAGAAGGCTGAGCGCAGAAGAATTGATGCTTTTGAACTGTGGTGTTGGAGAAGACTCTTGCGAGTCCCTTGGACTGCAAGGAGATCCAACCAGTCCATTCTGAAGGAGATCAGCCCTGGGATTTCTTTGGAGGGAATGATGCTAAAGCTGAAACTCCAGTACTTTGGCCACCTCATGC
>SJYT01059239.1:0-140815 GCA_006410635.1 Cephalophus harveyi | reverse complement strand
TCGATGGATGTGAGTCTGAGTGAACTCCGAGAGATGGTAATGAACAGGGAGGCCTGGCGTGCTGCGATTCATGGGGTCGCAAAGAGTCGGACACGACTGAGCGACTGAACTGAACTGAATGTTCTGAATATGCTTAGGTTTGAATAAGTGCACTGAAGATTTTTATCTGCCTATGGTTCCTTCTCTAGGGGACCAGCCCTCCCTCTTCCCCAGTGACTCTTCTTGGTCCATGTAGCCCTGATGAGGAGTTAAGATGAGAGCCAGGTTTGCCCGGAGTTCTACATCTGCAGTCGACCAGCTCCATTCTTGCCCGCTCTCTCCAATATACATAGTGACTGTTCCAAGGAGAAGCACAAGATCCAGACTGGGCCAAGTCAGAATCCTCCTTGGAATTTTTGCAGAGGGTGTTCTCTCTCTAACATCTCAAGCCTCTAAGGATGATGCAGATCAGGAAGCAGCAGCCAACTCTACCATCGGGTGGAGAGAATGAAGCCAGCACAGGGAGCAGCAGAGTCAAAAGGTGGAGACAGCCCTGCCAAGAACTCAGGCACAACTAAAGCCAGACCTGTCTACTTCTGCACTTTACAGTTCTGTGAGCCATAAATTCCCATTTTGCTTGAGGATTTGGTTTCTTTGCACCAAATGACTTGATATGCATACCTTCTATGAAAGATGCTCTCTGATTTTCTAAGGTATCTGTAATAGTCTGTATGTATATAACATTCTTTATAAGATGCTTCAAGAACCTGATCAAAAAAAATCAATACAGATGTTATACCATATAGAAGGATGAAAGGTAGAAATCAATTGTCAGGTTAGCTAATAACCCAAGGGACAGAGTTTGTCAATATTTTTGGTAACCCGTATTTTCAGTTCTATAATGGACTTCATGCTAATTATTAGAGGCACCTTAGGAATGACCTATGTTATATTATGGTTTCATTCTACTTGTCACTTTCCAGGGAAAGTAACTTCAGTCTCAGTAAAACCTAATATATGTGGTATTACAATGTATATTTCTTTCATCTTTGTGTAATAATAAAAAGGTATCATATGTTTTCAACAGTCTATGAGATTCCATATCCAGAAGTCATATTATTTCATATTTTACTAACATCTCCCTTAATTTCACAGTGTTCAGCAAAACCTTATTTTTGTTGTTTGAATGTAAGAATGAAATTGGAGTAATATGCAGTTGAAGCAAACTGGATTAAGAATAAAGCTACTCTAAAACCCAGCTGCCAACCAGCTACTCAGTCACCCACCTTGCTTAATTTGCTCTCCTGAAACTAAATAGCAGCCAAAACCAAATTCTTTTCAGAAATGGATTAAGATGCATGTGGATAACAAAATGGTGTTAAACAAACCTTTCCATATCAGTAAATAATTTGAGAAGAAAGAGGCAGATGAAAAATCCCTGGGAATTTATGAAAACTTGGCAGAAATGTTTATCAATTAGGTTATGCAAGAAACTATCCTAATAATAAATAAGCACACTGAAAAAGTCCTTGTGTAAAGCATAGCATATTTTACCACCATTTGAAAAATATGTAAAAATGTTTTTATTTTTAATCTTTCTAAATTCAGGCATTCAAGAAGATATTTTTGGTGCTGGTACAGTGTTCTGACACCTTCTCCCTGAGTAAAATCAACACATCTGCTGAAATTAACATTTTTATCTCCACGGACCCACATGTCCCTGAGAAATATAAAATATCATTGTGTTTTTCTGCTAACCAGCATTTGGACACAGACAGCTAGCTGTTAAGCCAAATCTACTCCAGTCTTCTGAGAAGGACCTTGTTATCACTAACCCATATATCTTTTGAATATTGTAAGGCCTCATACGGGGTAAATAAACTCAGCTCAAAGTAAACCAAATATGAATAGGTGGGTCTGTGGTAGCCCAAGTCCCAACTGTTGGGATCTGCATATGTAAATAAATTAGCAATCCAGCAAGTTTGCTTGGTGCCCAGATCAAGAGATGAAGGAAGAGCAGTCAGCTGTAATGTTTTCTTACATCCAACAGAGAAACAGGTCCAAAGCACTGGAACCTATGCAAATTTTCCACTTGGTCCCTCTACTCACATCGCCTTTTAAATTGACCCCAGGATACCATCATTACATACTGGAATCACAATCTAATGTTTCATTAGTCAATATATTTCAAGGTTCAAGAATAATTAAACATCTGTCATGCACCTTCTTATATGTTAGAAAATACAAGAAAGACGTATTTAGTCCAAGGGACTAGAAGACAGATACATACACAATTTTAACACAGAATGTGGTAAGGGAGAAATAACATTACAGGAATTCAAAGAAAAAAAAACACATGAAAAAGCTTAATGAAAAAAAGTGAATCTTGACCTAAAAGACAGAAAAGAACAGAAAACAACAGAACAGAACAGAACAGAAAAGAACAGGTTGATAGAAAAAAGAAAAAGAATGTTAGTGAAAAAAGAGCAGTCCAGCTTCACACAAACCCAGGGAATATATAGAGGGTAGGAAGAAAGGACCTAAGGGTGAACTGATTTTATCTGGTAGGCTGTAGGGACCGAGAGCCCTCAGAATCAGGAACATTTTAATGCATGATTACATTGGTCTGAAAAGGAAATTAACATCCAGGAACAGGATGGATATAGATTAGCAAGGATGACAGAGAAAAAACTGAAGGAATGAGACTAGTTGGAGGGTAGGTAATAAAGAATAAGAGTGAGAAGGGTTACACAGAAGTTAGAAAAGGACAGATTCAAGTGGTATTTTGAAGGTAATTAACAGAGCTTAGTAATTCATAAGATGCTAGGGTGAGGGCAGGGAGGGCGTGAAAGATGACTTTGCATAGTATGGGTGATAGGAAGACATTGCTCCATAATTATGGCATTGTTTGATAGGGAAATTTTATGAGCTTACTTTTGTACATATTGAGTTTAAACAAAAGAATGTAAACTTAAAATCTGCTTTTTCTCGGATAGCCTTTAGAAAAATTTTGCTTTGACTGTTGAGTTCCAAAATTAGCCCTGAGCTGTCTAGCTCTGTGCTCAAGTATTTTGTCTTGGGGTGTCGGAATATCCTCTTTTTCTAAGACCTGCCACATTTACTTTCCAAAATTTCATTTAATAGGATAGGCAATGATAATTTTAAATGTTTTTCTCAGTAGCCTTTTTTCTCTTGCTGTCAGTAGATATTTTAATCATTGTAACTAAATTTGGATGCAATAACTTTTGTTAATATATGAACAAAGAAGCATACCGTTTGGGGTTCTAATTTAATATACACCAAAACCTCTGACTCTAAAAAAGATCTCTTAGTTGTTGTGCCATCTGTTTATATACTAATTAATGGCTTAAAAATAGATGATCTTTTGAAGGCAAATGACATGAAAATAGTGGAAAATACTAATATAGATCTCATAAACCTACACTCTTTAGGTATTACATTAAAAGAACAGCCTGAGATGATGCCATGAGATGCTGAATGAACATTATGTGTACATTATAATGTGTACAGATAGGGAGGTAGTTATTTCAAGAAGAGGAAGGCATGGTTACTTATTAGATACTTTCATAGGTCTCTTCAAATGTTATTGCTAGTGATTAATTTTTAAACTTTATCTAGTCCTGTGCATTTTTTATCTATAAACAAAGATGAACCTTCTCTCCTTATTTTCTAACTCTATACTATTCATTTTCTAAAATAGAGTTATAAACATTCAAATCTTTGCTCCACATCTATTGTCTTTCACAATTAAAGTTCTTAAACAAGCTGCCTGCTGCTGCTGCTGCTGCTAAGTCACTTCAGTCGTGTCCGACTCTGTGCGACCCCACAGACGGCAGCCCATTGGGCTCCGCCATTCCTGGGATTCTCCAGGCAAGAACACTGGAGTGGGTTGCCATTTCCTTCTCCAATGCATGAAAGTGAAAAGTGAAAGTGAAGTTGCTCAGTCGTGTCTGACTCAGCGACCCCATGGATTCAGCCTACCAGGCTCCTCCGTCCATGGGAGTTTCCAGGCAAGAGTACTGGAGTGGGATGCCATTGCCTTCTCCGAACAAGCTGCCTACACATGCAATATTCATTTCTACACCTTATATACACATTCCTCAGCCCCCTGCAATGTGGCTTCCACCTTCACAAGGGCAACGAAGTCAGTTCTCATGAAGATCACCATGATCTAGGTTACCCTAAATCGAATGAAGACTTTGCACTGTTAGTCCTCTTGATTTGGGGATTAAATGTGTTAATTCATCTAATATATTTAGTATCTGAAATAGTCAAGATATTCAAATATTCAATTGAAATTGAATATTCAAATATCTGAAATATTCAAGACATATTCCAAACTTCTATCTTTTCTTGGTATCTTCTGCTGCTGCTGCTGCTGCTAAGTCACCTCAGTCGTGTCCGACTCTGTGCGACCCCATAGACAGCAGCCCACCTGGCTCCCCTATTCCTGGGATTCTCCAGGCAAGAACACTGGAGTGGGCTGCCATTTCCTTCTCCAATGCATGAAAGTGAAAAGTGAAAGTGAAGTCACTTCAGTGGCGTCTGACCCTTAGCGACCCCATGGACTACAGCCTACCAGGCTCCTGCGTCCATGGGATTCTCCAGGCAAGAGTACTGGAGTGGGTTGCCATTTCCTTCTTTGACTATGTGTAAATCCAGCAAGTGATCTTTCCATCATTCAAAATAATTGAGAAGTCATCACATTTTTACTTGTATTTATATAACTAATTGAGAAAAACGGGTAAAAGAATAAGGTAAAGTTTGCTCTTCCATTTTAATTCTTCAGGAGAATCTCATCAGCATATATAATTTTCTGGAATGTGTGCAGAAAAGAAAACTCTTAAGTGTTCAGCCTAGTTCTCAAAATTTATAACTTCTTAAATTCACATTCTGGTTGGACCACATAACGCAACAATTGTATCTTTTCAGAAGTGTTGAAGACTTTCCTAAGATAGGTAGGGCTGGCAGTTCAAGGAGTATTACATTACAGTAATAACCCACTTACTGTGGTGTGAGCTTTTTGGCAATTACAGCCAGAAACAAAGACAGGAAGCTGGAAATGAAACAAGCCTCTTGGCATCAAAGAAAACGGTCACAAAGGCCACATCCAGAAAGAACCTGGTTACTACTCTCAGATGCCTTACTTCTGAAAAAGAACAGCATGTTAAGGCTTGGGGAAAATCCATTCAACGTGCTCTTGAGGGCAAGGCTCTATTTCAGACAGTACAATAATCAATGTTGATATGAACAAACCAGAGTCAGTAAGTAAAGATTATGTCTGGGGTCCTTGGTATGTGAATATTGGAAAATCCATCATTCTTCAGCAAGATTTACTTCCAACATGCTTTTAGGTACAAAGCTCCAGCCATAAAATAAATGAGTCACAGTGATGCAATGTATATATAGGGGAGAGAGTCAATAATATTACAACTTTGTATGGTGGTGGATGGTAACTGGCCTTATTGTAGTGATCATAATGTATAAAAATATAGAATCATGATGCTGTACACCTGAAACTAATACAATGTTAATTATAACAACAAAAAGAGTTTGGGTAACTCAGTTGTGAGAAATTTTACTTGGGTGGATAAACCCATTTTCAGATAATCCTGAATAATGAATTAATTCTTAACTACCTCCACTGTGAAAAAAATACAACCACCAAGGTGAGACAGGGCCACAGTTGTTCAATCCAAGGAGAGATTTCCTGTGAAAATATAGTCAGAGAAACTAGATTTTAGACTCTGAACTGCTAAAAACCAGCTGGGTAATCCTGCCTTCTCTTTGCTTTGATTGACTTCTCTGAAAAAACAAGGACATTAGGCTAGTTGATTTCTAAAATTTTTTCCAGTTCTAATATTCAAACATTAAGTATATGAAGATGCTAAAGAGTAATGGGAAGGAAAAGTTAAATCACATTATAAACAACTATCTTCCTTTTATTCATTCAACATTCATTGAGGCTTCTATAGAGATGACCTATACCAATCTCTGAGAATACTGTGTAGTAAGCATAAAAGAGATCCTGCCTTGAGCTTTCTGCTTAGTAAGGGAGTCAGGCAACAACAAAGCAAACCAACCAGATAAGAAAACAAGAGCCTGAAAACAATAGGAAAGACATCTTTTTTAATAAGATGGTCAGGGAATGGCACCTCTGGATAGGTCATGTCTGAACCTAAATAATGAGAAGAAAAGCCGTAAGGATAATTATTGAAGAGCATTTCAGGCAGAGTAATCTTCTAGTGCCTAAGCACTAGAAATGGGGGAAAACTGAACTGGAGGAACTGGGGGGAAAAAAAAAAAGTATGACTATAATAAAGTAGGAGAGTGAAACAAAAAGATTTAAAGAGGTATTTGGGGATCTTTCCAAGCAGTCTTGCTAACCCATTCTAAGAGATGTGGACTCTTTCTTAAGGATGGCAGTGGAATCACTGAAGGGTTTTAAGTGATGCAGCAACACTTGCTGTTATAGAAGATGGATCGAAAGGGACACAATGGAAGTGGAAAATCAATTACTTAGGAGGCTGTGGTAGAAGTATAGGCAAAGTCTGATGGTGGTTTGACCACGATACTGCAGTAGGGATTGGAGAAGGGGAGAGATTTAAGATACATAATAGTGGCAGTCAAAAAAGCAAGAGTTCCAGAAAAACATCTACTTCTGCTTTATTGACTATGCCAAAGCCTTTGACTATGTGGATCACAACAAACTGTGGAAAATTCTTAAAGAGATGGGAATACGAGACCACCTGACCTGCCTCTTGAGAAATCTGTATGCAGGTCAGGAAGCAACAGTTAGAACTGGACATAGAACAGACTGCTTCCAAATATGGAAAGGAGTATGTAAAGGCTGTATATTGTCACCCTGCTTATTTAACTTATATGAGAGTACATCATGAGAAACGCTGAGCTGGATGAAGCACAAGCTGGAATCAAGATTGTCAGGAGAAATATCAATAACCTCAGATTGCAGATGCTGCTGCTGCTGCTAAGTTGCTTCAGTCGTGTCTGACTCTGTGCGACCCCACAGATGGCAGCCCATTGGGCTCCGCCATCCCTGGGATTCTCCAGGCAAGAACACTAGAGTGGGTTGCCATTTCCTTCTCCAATGCATGAAAGTGAAAAGTGAAATGACACCACCCTTATGGCAGAAAGCAAAGAACTAAAGAGCCTTTTGATGAAAGTAAGAGAGTGAAAAAGTTGGCATAAAACAACATTCAGAAAACTAAGATCATGGCATCTGGTCCCATCACTTCATGGCAAATAGATGGGGAAACAGTGGAAACAGTGACAGACCTTATTTTGGGGGGCTCCAAAATCATTGCAGATGGTGACTGCAGGCATGAAATTAAAAGATGCTTGCTCCTTGGAAGAAAAGTTATGACCAACCTAGACAGCATATTAAAAACCAGAGCCATTACTTTGCCAACAAAGGTCTGCCTAGTCAAAGCTATGGTTTTTCTAGTGGTCATATATGGATGTGAGAGTTGGACTATAAAGAAAGCTTAGTGCCGAAGAACAGATGCTTTTGAACTGTGGTATTAGAGAAGACTCTTGAGAGTTCCTTGGACAGCAAGGATATCTAACCAGTACATCCTAAAGGAAATCAACCCTGAATATTCATTGGAAGGACTGATATTGAAGCTGAAACTCCAATACTTTGGCCACCTGATGTGAAGAACTGACTCACTTGAAAAGACCCTGATGCTGGGAAAGATTGAAGGCAGAAGGAGAAGGGGACAACAGAGGATGAGATGGTTGGATGGCATAAACTCAATGGACATGAGTTTGAGTATGGACATAACTCCAGGACATGATCCTAGAGTTGGTGATAGACAGGGAGGCCTGGTGTGCTGCAGTCCACGGGGTTGGAAAGAATTGAACACAACTGAGCGACTCAGCTGAATAGTGGTGATGGTTCAGTCGCTAAGTCATGTCCTATTGTTGCGACCTCATGGACTATAGCCCACCATGGTCCTCTGGCCATGGGATTATCTTAGGCAAGACACTGGCATGGGTTGCCATTTCCTCCTCCAGATCTTCCAAACCCAGGGATTGAACCTGGGTCTCCTTCTTTGCAGTCTGATTCTGTACCAACAGAGCCACCAGGGAAGCAAAGACTAATAATGTTTTAGTAATGGAGTTAGTAAGTCCCTGAATAAAGGATGCTATGGATCTACCACGAGTATGTGCATGCTAGGTCGCTTCAGTCATTCTGACTCTTTGCAACCCTATGGACTATAGCTTGCTAGGCTCCTCTGTTCATGGGATTCTCTAGGCAAGCATACTGGAGTGGGTTGCCATGCCCTCCTCCAAGGTATCTTCCCCACTCAGGGATCAAACCCGAGTCTCTTAAGTTTTCTACATTGGCAAGAGGGTTCTTTACTACTAGTACCACGAGGGAAGTCTATATATAATGGAGGTTGACTCAAAAGGGTTTACTAATGGATGATTTCGCCTATTTAAGAGAATGAAAGGAATCAAAGTTGAGAAATAATCTGGTGCTAAGTTATTGGGGGAGAATGTGCAGGGGACAGAGAAATTAATAGACGAAATATAAAGAGCTCAATTTTAGATGTGCATTTGATATATGTGAGACATCATTTGTAAGTAATAGACATCTGAACCCTCTGTTGTTATATTTTGATCTTGGCCACAGTAATTGCATACCTTTTTTTCTAAGAACCATCTTCTATTTACCTTTTTATGTACATTACCCAGCAAATGCCTGGGCTGGACAGTTTGTGCTTCACACATATTTAATAATCTTCTCAAAAATAAAGCTTTCCCCTTAACTTTACATTTATCAGTATGTCCTCATTCCGACTGTAAAACTTCAGATGTCTCTAGTCTAGGTCTTCAGAACAGTGTTTGAAACTTATAAATCTGCTTCAACTTCTGCAATTCAACATTTTGGATTGAGTTCTGCTAAAAAAAAATCATTTAACATTGTTGATTTCTGTGGTGTCTATCTTGCTTACTAACAATTTTGTTATAGGTCACTAAAGAAATTTTACTTTTAAGAAAGTTGCATAAGAATCTGCCATTTAACATGGTAGTGCTAATTATAATTAGCCTAAGCTACTCTACAAGAAAGGCTTCCTCAGAATTAGGTGTGTAGCTTATTCTTTCCTTGTTCCCCCAAAGTGTGCTTTCTGCTCCGTATGTATGTGTAACTTTCAATGTAAAGGCAAGGCAAATCTTACGTCCATACTTCCCAATTAGGTTGGCATGATGCCCTACAATAAAGTGCTTGAGTATTTTTCTCATGGTTATCTCTTTTACAAAGGAAGATGAAAATATCTTTTAACTTATGTAAAAGATACTGCCAATACCAGGGTGTGTAACTGAACAAGTATATAACTAAACTTTCTCATTCCTATCGTTGTAGGGTCTATTACCAGTTAATACTTTTTCAGGTTGAATCATTTATTAGATCAAGGCATACTGCAAAGTTGCTTATAATCCCTTGCCTAAAAAGTGAGGTCAAATGATGTTAAGATGCCAAAGATCAACCTGTATAATCCTCTTCTATTTCTAGTCAAGTCATCAATCCAAAGGGATCAAACAAAGAACAAAAAATGTACAGTTTTCTTCCAATTCCAATAACTTCCATTGGTAATAGAACTGAAATGCACAACACTCACTTGGCAAGCTTATTAAAAATTTCAGGTTGGGCAGTTGAGATAAAATCATGACTAAACACTTGCCAAATCCACCCTCACTTACCTCCTTTCTCAGCATTACCTCCCCCAAATAATTCCTCAAATAAAAAACTAGATGAGTCAACCCCAAATTTGAAGTGTAGGAGCCAAAAACCCCTAACACCTCTCGCCCTAAACACTAGAGAAGCTAACCAAGGCTTAGGGGTGTGAGCCACAGACCAGACACACTTGCTATTTGCTCTTTTATTTTTCCAGTGAGTAGCAGATGTGCTCCTGTCAACCAGTTATGTGAGCTGATGGGGAGGACAAGGCATTCAGGAAATTTGCTTAAAGCAGAAAGTCTTTTAGCAAGTCATATCAATACTATACCACAACAGCTTATAACCAACCACATCAACCACACCCTCATCTGTCCTGGACATGTATTCTATAGTTTCTTGCATAAGTTACTAAAAATTAAGTCTTATGCCTGGCAAATTACATACAATCCATAATATGCAGTTATTGCTACCATGTCTTCCCTCTATCAATGATACACTCACTGGTCTCTTCTTTTAGGAATAAGTTCAATTTTCATGTATTAGAGGCCCTAGCTGATTTCTTTACTCCCATCTGGGATACTACTTGAGGGAAAAGGGAATTTGGGGTGGTTGTGAAGTGTTTTTGAAAAACACTAAATTAAATCAAATTTTAAACAGGTTCCTTAAGCAGGATGTCTCAGACTCTTTTTAATATGATGATGTGCATTATTATAAATCTGGGGGGTAGGGGAATAAAGCCTACATCAAGTGCAAAGCATATTTGCTCACAGAATCCTTTTATGGAACACACTGAAAAATGCTGGTTTAGGCATATGTTTATACAGGCTAGCTTGGTACTTACTTTGTAACAGAGTCTATGAAAAAAAATCATGCTTTGTGTTTGAAATATCCTGTTTAGAAACAAACTTCTGGAACACAACTTAATCACATGCATTTGCACATCTCCCACCACTGTATAATTGTGCTTTTAAGATTTTTCCTACATGGTATGTAAACCTCAAATAAAATTTCCAAATTTATTCAGATTAAAGTAATATAAAAATTCAAACTAAACACTTGAAAAATGTTACTCCTAAAGCACACGATGTGTATCAATAATCCAAATGAAGTTTACTCGTAAGGTACAACTTCAAAAATGAGGGAATTTCTACACCTAAAAAGGCATGAAGAGTATGAAATTGAGTTATATCCTGTTTTTGGCATGTATGAAACACTGAAACCAAAGAATTTGGCCAAGAATATTTTCCTCACTTAGTAAGATATCTGTTCTGCTTGGTTGTTTTGAGGATTATATCTTAAAACACCAAGCACAATGCTGGGCAACTAAACAAATCAATCTACCACAGTGTAGTCCAAGACCCTCTTCTGGTATCTAGAACACTTAGTAACAGAACACAAGACCTGGGTAGCAAGAAAATAAAATTCACACACAAGCAATTGTCATATGACTGTATTTTATTACAATATGTTCAGTGTACTAATGTTAAGAGGAAAAAATGTAAACAAAATGAAAGTCTAGGGGAAAATGGCACTTTGCTTTAATCTTCAATTTGAAGTTATTTTTAACAATCCATTTATATCATTTTATGTCTCAGTTTTTAAAGAGCATCACTGCTGAATTTCAGACTGAAAAATGAATATACAGAAAAGATGACATCAAGAGTTAAGCAGAGAAGAGATAATGATTAAAAAACTGAAAGTAAAATCTACTTTGGCTAGAACTGAACACTGACAGATAACTTTCTCCAAAGAAAAATATAATGAGTCATAAAGGTTCATGTTTTGTATAGTTTAATACCACATCAATTAGAAACTCATGACAATGATAACAATTTTACTCAGTCACATTCGATTACCTAAAATTCTACTGAGCATGCTATTTGCCATGTCTTATTCCTCTGAGATAACTATCTATTTCCGGAAACCAGAAATCCAAGTTTGCCTGTGATTGAAGTTTCAACAAATAATTTGTAGAAAATATCAAAGGATCAGTTGTTAAAATTCCTACCTGTTCTTCACTGTATAGCAGCTATTTCTACAAATAAAGAGCACATGAATACTTCCTAAGAACTTGAAATGAGAAAACCAAAAACAGAGATCTGTGTGTATGAACATATGTACACATATATGTATAAGCTTAAATACCCCCAGACAAATTTGAACAGAGAAGAATACCTCAATATTCTAAATTCAGAAAGTAGGGATAAACACTGTTTAGTTTATAAATCAGTGGTACTACTAGCTTATATGTTTTAGTTAGAACACTATACCTGCAGTTCAGAAGTACTGATTAGATTCCATTAAAAAAGAAGACATCCAAACTAATAAAAACATTCTTCTAACAGCAAATAATTCTCCCACTTTCTACTTATTTTGACATTTGATATTTCCATAAGCTTGCAAGTGGAAGATAAGCTGCTCAATAAAAGCCAATTCAAATATACAATACACAGAAATTACTTAAAAGTCTGCTCATATAATGGATTCTTTTGGTACTAACAAAAAATTAAAACACAAATAATTGACTAGAAATGTAAGCTAAGATACACAGGAACTGCACTTCATTTTAGGGGGAAAAAGTCCAAATCTTATTGTGTTAAAGAATAAAGAATATTTTTCATAGTATACATTATCATATTCCCTTAAAGCAGGAACTATTTTAAGCATTTAAATTAAAAAGTGTTCAGAATTCTGTTTATACATTCAGGAACTATCATATCACTGGTTACACACAATTCTCTCATCATGCAAAAAAACCTCAGTTGTTTTCTAAGGTCTAATTAAGTCAAACAATAAACTAATAATAGCACTTTAATTAGCAAGCTGTAAGTCAGAGACATGTAGAAAATTCTGCAGCTGAATTGTATTTCCTGTCTAGTACCGATGCTATTCATTTTCTCCATGTATTAGAAGAATGAATAGGCATTAATAGTCAAAGTAAGATTTTCATTGTTGCAGCAAATGACAGAGTATGTGAGAAAAGGAAAAGTTTCCAATGTCATGACAATCTTTACGATCCTTTATAAAGGTAAAGAATTCTGTGTGTATGTGTGGAAAGGAGTAAGAGACAAAGGCAGGAGTTTTACACAGGTATATAAAGGGAATGCTGAAACTATATTAGAATTATATTTATTTAAAGACTGATCTGAAGTCTGCCCATGGAGTGTACAAAAAAGTCAGAGCAGACGTTAGTGCAAATTTAACCTGACAATTTATTTATGGTAAAAGCTAGTTTTGATGAGAAAAAGTTTAATCCTTTCCTTGTAAACATAAAAGAAACTCAACAGGAATTTTAAAGGTAGTATGCCAGAAAATGCAACAGTAACTCATAACGTAGTCCTTTTCAATTAAACAGACAAGTTGAAGACACGTGTTAAAATACTTTTCAGACTGAATGTATTTATCAGCCTATATGATCTGCTGTTCTAACTGGATTTTGATTTTTTAAAAACCCAACCTTTTATAAGAGCTATCACATCTAGAAGTGAAGAAAATAAATTAGACCCCCTTTCCCTCCCCAAAAGATATTAATTTCTAAAGCATAAAAAGCTATATATCTTATACAAATTAACCAGTGTTCTTACAAAAGTAACGTAGTTTTGGATGACATTATGCTGTATTTGTGGTGAAGTACTAGGCACAAGAATATATGTATCAATTAGGCATTTTCAGTCTAATTAGTCTCTTAAGTTATTTAATTCTTGGCAATATATAATAACTGGTACGTATTTTGGTACTTAAGTCATGAATTGTAGAGAACAAGAAGCAGTATATTATAGTAACAGAGTTTGTATTTGACAATTACTGTGTTGAAAAAAATCTCTTCTATGAACTCTGTGATTTGTTTTGCAGTTGGTCACTTGTAGCAGATCCTGCAATGATATAAGAAAAAACAGCAACATCATTTGTTTGTTGAGTATTGCCAAACTTGGAACCACCTGAGCTAAAGTTCCCTTCCACTGCTACAGATGATAAATGAATAGAAAAAATCTAAAAAACAAGTAAGACATAGTTCATGCAGACTGAACAATATGAAAGAATCTGTATACCCTGTAATAGTCTGAAGAGCAGAATAGGTGTATCTGCTTAGTGGTAGGACAAACAGGTTTCACACTGAACACTTCTGTAAGTCACAAATGGAAAGCTAAGAGTTTATGACAACTCAATTATTTAAAGTTATAAAAGATTTGCATTTACAATATAAAAATGGCCAAATATTTCCTTAAATACACCACAGACAAAGGCCAAAGTTATTTTTCAAAAGCTGTGGCTTAAAAAAGAAATCCCTTTAACCGTTGGCATAGCAGGGCCAGCATAAATTTCCAACAGCAAATGATGGGTATTCCCAGTGCTGTTAGAGCTGCTACAAATGGATATTGAAAGTCGGAGTAGAAACTGATGAAAAGTTATAACCAAAGGAATGTTTATGCTGAATACAACAGAAGTAATCACCAAGATACAGAAATAGGTCACCTAAAAATAGATAATAAATTAAAAAAAGAGAGTAAAGAGAGACATACAGCAATAATCACTCAAGATAGAGTTTTAGAGTTTGTTCATGTTAAATACAAGCTGAACAGAATATGGTGAATAAAATCAAAAGGAAGTGCTAATCGAAAGGAAACAAACAAAAGCAAAAGCATAACATGGAATAACAAAAAAATACTGTAATCTTGATGTTATGATGAGACACAGTCATCGGGTTCTTCCATAAAAATCACTTAGATTTCATATGCTCACCAACACTATAATAATTATTTACTTTCTTAAGACTTAACCATCTAAGGCACAACACATAAAAGTAAGTTACATCTTCACTCAAAAGTACCAGTCTGCAGTAGAGAGTAGGCAGATGGGCACAAAATCTGCATTAATGATATAGAAGATTCACCTTTGTTGAATGCCAGAATAAGTTTATTAAAAATACATAAAAACAGATTTTCTATGATCGATCAAGAGTTGGTAGGCTGCAGGGGCAGGTTGTTTGAGACTTAAAAACAAAACAAACAAAAACTGGCCAATAACTTGTCAACCCAACAGTCAAGAGTCAACACTGGAAGGATATGACATACTTTATACCTGAAGGGATGTCAAAACAGATCTTCCATGTTAAAAATCTGTTTCTTTTAAAAGTTTTAACTTTAACTGACATTGTTACAACAAATATGATCTGAAACATTAAAAATAAAGTTTATCTTAATATGAAGATAGACATCACTGCTTGAAGCCAGTAGACCAAACAACATAGACATACAGCACAATCTATGTACTTAAGACAACTTGAGCATAAAAACATTATTTTCAAACTGGCCCATAGGGGTTGAAGTTTTCTAAGCTTTTGGCATAAAAAGTAAATTATAGCAAAATTTTCTGAGGTTCTTCCTAAGTTTCAAGCAAAATAAAATATATTACTTAGGCACAAAGGATCACAAGTGTCTCAGTGATACTTTCAAAACATCTAACCTTGACTTGATTCTTCCATATTCATGCTTTCTCCAGCTGCAGTCTCTGACATTTCTTCATCCTCCTCCTCATCATTTAGGTCTTTTGAGATTAATTGTCTAGCTAACTTAATATTCAGTCCTTCATTGTAGTGAAGCTTCCTTTTCATTTCAAACTGTCGCTTTTTTTCTACAAGATTAAAAAAAAAAAAAAGTAGGCATAGGAAGTCTTTAGCTCAAACACTGGCAAACTACAGCCTGTGTCTATTTGGTAAGTAAAGTACTGACATTATTGGAACACAGTCACACTCATTTGTTTTTGTAATGCTTAAATATACTTTTGTGTTCAGTAGCAGAGTTGAGTAGCTGCACTAGAGACCATATGGCCCTCAAAATCTAAAATATTTACTGTCTGGCTCTTTACAGAAAAAGTATCAACCTTTGCCTTAGATGGTTCATATGTCCATCTTAATGGGAGACTAAGAGGTATTAGTAGTTTTATTTGTGAAGGAAACTTAAAGATACAGGAAAATTCTCCAGACAGAGTTGAATGGGATAAAGGAAAACTATAATACCATATACACATACTATGTACAAAGCCTGCATACGTGCACATGTGCATATACACACACACAAAATAAGACTCAGCAATTAACAGTCATTAATTCTGGATCAAGGAATTATGGGGTGATTTTAGTATTCTCAAATTTTCTATTTTTACAATTAAGAAAAATTTCCTTTTAAAAATGCTTATTGTCCATGAAGTCATCACAGAAGCATAAAAATAGCTGTAAATCAACACAACCAACCATATTTTATCAATAGCACTTTAAAGATCTATTGTTTATCAAGAATATTTTAGAATTTCTTAGACCTGTAAATTTAAAAAAAAGGGATTGACATAAAATTGCCACTGTTCATTTTGTAAAGAGCATTAAAATTCACTCACCATAGGTTTATTAGCATATTCATAAATATATTTTAATGCCAAAAAAGCATAAGAGAAATCTCTTAAAATAAGGCTATTCAAAGTACTTTCTAAATGTCCTCTCATTCCCTCTCTCAAACCTTCAACTTCTACAGTGGAAGCATGGAGTCTTAACCACTGGACCATCAGGCAAGTCACTCCAAGTTTTTAATCATCTATACTTATTTATGTCTTAAAAACAGGTATTTACAGTTCATGTCACTACTGATCAAATACTTTTCAGCCTCTATTTGGGTTGGGAGAGGAAAGTTCTGAAATCAATATCCATCATATCATTATCCCATAAACATTTGTTTCAAATTACCAAGATCTTGCCAGGCATCTTTCTTCTTTTCTAAGTTATTTTTCTCATTTTACTCTCTCAGAGTATCATATTTTAGAAGAAAGCAAAATTAAAAAAAAAAAAATCAGTAAAAGACCAAATCCTTATGACCAAATTTTTGGTGATGGCTTTCAGACAATGTAAAAGCCAATACTAAAAAACAACAAAAATTGGTTCTAACTGCCTCCATTACCAGATATATTTACTAAAAAGATAAGACTTTTTCTTAGTACAAAGTAACACACGTTCTCTTTAATATAACTTGGAAAACAAAAATTTTTTTTTAATGGTACAATTTTAAAACACATCTATTTCCTTAAATAATCACTAACATTTTATAATTTGATTTTCTAAAAATGTGTATTTTATAAAGATGAATCATATTTTGTTGCATATGTTGTTTTCTCACTATATAGTTAGAATGGCCACATCCCAGGAAGCTCAGTTTATGCCTATTGTCTAGTGGAACTATAACAGTGACCCTTTCACTCTTAAAATGATCTAGAGTTTAGACAATAAACTATATGAAGATACAGTAAAATTCTGCCACATACATAGCAGATTTACTACATAATTTTAAAAGGTTATTAAGTAATGAGTTATAACTTAATCCCCTAGCTTGGTCAAAGGTTTCCAATTTCCCCCTTTGTATTTTCATTGTTTTTTATGATGTAATATACAGGTAACCCTTGAAAAATGTGGGGGTTAGGAGCACCTACTCTCCTCACAGTTGAAATCCACATTTAACCTTACAGCTCCCTTCATATTTGCAGTTTTGCATCTGTGCATTCAACCAGATTGTCTAGTGCTGTATTAGGTATTTAGTACAATTAGACCTGCACAGAACAAACCCATGTTGTTCAAGAGTCAACTATGCATAATTCTAAGAGATATTAAACTCGGGTTTTGCTTGTTAGAGATATTTTCGTTTTGGAATACTCAAAATTTATTACATGATTTATGTATTCATCCTATAGAAAGCTGCTAACACAAGTTGTCTCAACCTTCTTTGAATATTAATTTTACTTACAATCTTTGTATGGCAGAGCAACATAATACAAAAGAGTACAAAACAAAAATTTTAAGGTTTCAGGCCCGGCTATAATGATAATCAACTATCCACTGAACCTGACAAGTAAATTATCCTTTTTATACTTTCCTTTATTGTTTTCCAAAATATAATGCAGAATATACCAATTATTTCATTAAAAATTAGTATTTCCTGTGTACTAACAATATGTCAGAACCAGTGCTAAGTGCTTTAAATTCTTTATTTCATTTAATGAATTTAATATTTTAAAGCCTCTAATTTAGAAATAAGGATCATTTCTGAGGGTCAGAGAAATTAAGCAAATGAGATAAGCGACATACCTGAAGTATAAACTTTGATTTATCTGATTCCATAGCCAATATTTTAATTGTTATGCAACTAGTTACCAGATAAAATCTTCTGAGAATGTTTTCCATAAACAAGGATGTTCAGACACATTATTTGTTTAAAAGCATTAAAAACACCTGTATCAGTAATTCTGCTACTGGGAACTTGAAAAACTTGTGCAAACTGTAACTAGTAAAATGGTCCCCCCTGCTGGTTAACTCATGGAACTACAATTTTAGGGGGAAATTCCTTAATGAAAACTGGTGATGGAATAAAAAAATTTGGTTCTCAAAATATCATGTTTTCAGAGAATAAGGAATTAACAAGCTCAAGGAACAATTTCTATCTGAAAACTCTTTTCAAGGGCCTCATGGGGTATATTTGCAGAAAACAGGAAGTCACCAAGGGCAGAAGATAGATCGTATCATCAATATAATTTTCTCTCTTGTATGGAAATTAGGCTCAGACTGTTGCTGTTGGTTTCTATTTTTTTTGGCTCAGATTGTTTAGTTCAATAAACTACATTCTAAATATGATAGAAGGGAATAGCCAATTTCACCTTTGTTAGCTGGATGACAAAAATCCTGACAGTTAACTAGCAAATATTTGCAATCTTAATTCTAGAGTTTCTAAACTTCTTTACAGTACAGACAGCTTCCACATTTCAAGGCTTCAAGTAATAATCTTTATTTTTTTAAGGGTTTTTTTTCTTTTTTCATGCATCTTTCACCCTATACATAGGCTTGGTTTTCCTTTTAAGAATAATTGAAAACAAATTATATATGCAATTTTTAATTCTTGAGGTCAAACGTTCACATGCTTTAAAATTACAAAAAGCAACAAAGTGAAACATTTTGCTTCTTTCCTTACCTCCACAGATAAGCACTAATACTTACAAAAACAGGACATGAATAGGTAGCAATGCTGACCTGTGTATGCACCATATGGACTAAAAGAGCCTTTTTCATCAGTGTTGACAGGACTATTTTTATCTCCTTTCCTATGACACTACTGTTCTTTTTGTTCAATGGGACCTAATAAAAAATCTTTACTCCAAGTCTGATTCATCTGGTAAACTTCACCACTGTCTTAATACAGAAAAAACTACAAGCAATTAGCTCTTACTGCGATCCAGTTTAAGATTATCCAAATACTCAATGACTCTAAATGCATTAATTTAATAAACATTTACTGAGCATCTACCTAGTATAGATGCTTAGTACAAAGAAAGGAACACTTGTAGTCACTTCAGAGATGGCAATATTTTCTTGAAATGAGGGGGGACAAAGCTGACATACAATAAACCCACATGAGTAGAATCTGAGTTAAAGAAATAAACTACCTCGTTCTTCAGGTGAGAGGTCACTATCCTCATCTCCACTGCTTTCTTGTTCACGAACTCGATACTTTGGTTCCAAGCTTTCAGCAGCAGCAGCAGTTAATCTATATAATAATAATTTACAAAGAAATCATCATTATGACTGTCTTATATTAGTTGAGTGTCTTATCCAACTTCTGAGTCTCATAAAAGCATCTAAAGAACATTAGTATGCTAGCCATAACCTGATGAGGGGGAAAAAAAGCCAGAGAATGGTAATAGGTATAGAAAACAATAAACAACAAGAAAAGTGGAGACAAGTCTATGAACAGCAAAGGAATAGAACTTTTTAGGAATTCAACTTATTTTTATTTATCTCACTTATATCTTTAATACCCAGGTGGCAGGATATTAAAAAAAAAACAAAACAAAAAACCTCTATGCAGGAAATCAACATAGGCAATCTGTGTACCAGCTTCTGGTACTCATCTACATACTTTGATTTTAACCTAGAAATAAGACTATACAGGTTGCTATGAAAAATCCAGATAAAACTTAATTCATTTAGCACATGCTTTCTATTTACACTTGTACAAGTAAAGTAAAATGTCTTTAACTCTGCAAAATTAAACACAGCTTTATAGTTGTGGAAAATGCTTTATAGTTATCAATACTTACTTCCGAGCTAAGATATCTGGGGTCAGGGCTTCAGTGGTTTCTGAATCACTCAATGCATCTTCATCATCGGCTACCATACTAAGATGACAAACACATTATAAATTAATACTTGAACTATAATTTTTTAAGCAGGAAAACAAGGTAGAGAACATAATTCTACTGACCAGAGTATCAATATATTTATGGCTCTGTTGTCGTCTTTGAAGTTTAATTTTAAATTGTTTCTATTCAATGCAAATACTTAAAAGTATAGCACCAATCAAGAAAAGCCTTCCAATAATTAAAAAAAAACAAACTACTGCAATCATGAAAATAAAAATTGAAAACAAATCATTTGGGAAAAAAAAGAAATCAACATTTCAATTATTCTATACAGTAGGAGGGAACAATTAACGCAAAAGAAATCCCATGTGGTTTTAGACTATGTATTTATACATTAACCTGGCTTCCATGGTGGCTCAGACAGTAAAGAATCTGCCTGCAATGAAGGAGACCCAGTTCGATCCTTGGGTCAGGAATATCCCCTGGAGAAAGAAATGGCTACCCACTTCAGTATTCCTGCCTGGAGAATTCCATGGACAAAGGAGCCTGGTGGGCTACAGTCCACGTGTCGTCCACGTGTCGTAAAGAGTCGGACATGACCGAACAACTAACACTTTTCTTTTCACTGAAGATAAGACACAAATGATCTATGCAGATACAGGTTAAGTAATCACTGAAGATAAGACGCAAATGATCTATGCAGATACAGGTTAAGTAAAATAACAAAATTAGATCCTAAGACCTAGGAAGTTTAAAAGTTATTTAGCTTTCCCAATCTACTTTCTAATGAAAACTCTGCTCTCCACTTAATGGCAAAAAAAAATGGTTATCTTTATTATTTGAATATAAACAATTTTAAAATAATGGCTACAAGCTGGTTTTTTTTTTTTTTAATCATGTTCAATCTTAATTTTTTAGGATATGTATCTCCAAGCAACACAGATAAGGGATGTCTACTACCTTTACTGAAAAGGAAGAAAGCATTGACTTTGGATTCTGGTACAATGAAACTCAAGATGTTTTAAAATATACATCTGTAATTAGGAGCAAGTTAGGAGGATCACTTTCATAAATGATATGTCTGTTTCTTCCTTCAAGATTTATTGTTTCGGTATCTGTACTCCTATTTTATTATGTCCTCCCTTCATCACAATCTTCATGTTTATTTGTTTTTACTGTTTTTGCTATCAATTTATTATTTCATTTTATCTTCCAAAGTTTCATCCATTGATTTAAAACAGAATTTAACTCTATTTTTTTTTTAATTTATCTATTTAGTTATTTATTTGGCTGCGCCAGGTCTTAGTTGTGATATATGAGATCTAGTTCCCTAACTGGGGATCAAACCTGGGCCCCCTGCATTAGAAGTGCAGAGTCTTAGCCATTGGACCACCAGGGAAGTCCCTTTAACTCTGTTTTAATAGTAACTTCTGGATTTCTGTCATCTTACTTCAGTGACAAACATAAATATTTCAGTCCTGAAAATCTTTTTTCTATACAATCTAGGCATGATCTGAATTAGGTATTTCTAACTTACTTAGAAATCCATTATGTTTACTGGTGCATTAGTCTTAATACTTACTACAGCCACACACTATCATTTTAATATCATTAAAAAAAGTTCTGGAAGACTCAAAACAATTCCAATGCAATTATATGAACTACAATATCATTTAAGTTAAAAAATAAGGACATGAGATAGCAGTAATGTCCACTTTTTTTTTTTTGCATGGCTTAAAAAAGAGTTAACCATCTGTGAAATTATCCCTTTTCTGCAGAGAATGAATAAGGCCCTGCTGCTGCTGCTAAGTCGCTTTAGTCATGTCCGACTCTGTGCGACCCCATAGATGGCAGCCCATGAGGCTCCCCCATCCCTGGGATTCTCCAGGCAAGAACACTGGAGTGGGTTGCCATTTCCTTCTCCAATGCATGAAAGTGAAAAGTGAAAGTGAAGTCGCTCAGTCATGTCCAACTCTTCGCGACCCCATGGACTGCGGCCCACCAGGCTCCTCCGTCCATGGGATTTTCCAGGCAAGAGTGCTGGAGTGGGGTGCCATTGCCTTTTTCGGAATAAGGCCCTGCTATCCACTTAAGAAGCAAACAAGCACAACTCTCGTCTTCCTTTTTACAAATAGATTAAGGAAGGCAAAAGTCACTAATCTTAGCATATCATTAGCAGCTAGGGACAACTGAGGCGCAATAAATATACATCTAATACTATAACTGTAACATAAAAAATGGATTTCAAAAAGTTCCATGTTATTTATATTATTACACAAACATATGCAGGTGGGTTATTAATTAGTGTTCCAGTAACCAAAAAAAAAAAACAAGAAAAGGAATGCTGTGCACAAACATTACCTGTGGTAAGGAGTGCTAGGCTCGTCTATCTTCATTAAACCGTAGTCTTTGTCTGCTGGATGATAGGTCGCCAGGATGTTCATTTCGTCCCACTTCTGGGACTTTTTACTAAAATAAAAAATTTTTTAATTTTCCTTAATGTAGTAAAAGACAAAAAACACCCAAATCTCACATTTCAATTTCTATTTGACTGCTAACTTCTATTTTCACATCTACTTTCTTGGAATAGAAACTAACTTGGGTAAAAGCTATAAGTAACTATAATAAAATTTAAGTAAATATTTCACATACTTAGTGTCCACATATTAAAAACACATCACAGTTGTTCCTTGGGGTATTGGTTCCAGGACCCACATGGATACCAAAACCCAAGGATGCTCAAATCTCCTCTGTAACATGGTAGAGTATCTGCAGATAATCTCGTACACCCTCCCATATACATTATATCATTACTAGATTACTTATAATACCTAATAAATATAAAGTCATAAATACAATATAAAAACTATGCAAATAAATAGCTGCTGGCACACGGTAAATTCAAGTTTTGGTTTTTTAAATTTCTGGAAACTTTTTTTCTAGAATATTTTTGATCCATGGTTGGTTGAATCTCAGGATGCAGAAACTGTGGATACACAGGAATACTCAGATTCTTCACTGGACATTCATAAAAAACTATTATGACATGTTTCATCTTCATCCAGCCTACAGAACAACAGCAAAAACTGGAATTTATACATTGCTTGATCTCAACAGTTAAGGATTTTGGATCCATCACATATTTTTAACAGTTTGATGAAAAAAACACAACAGGAATATTTTTCTCAGCCTAATTTTTTTTAGCCGTATCCATAACAATCAATGGAGAAGGGAATGGCAACCCACTCCAATATTCTTGCCCGGAGAATCCCATGGACAGAAGAACCTGGCAGGCTACAGTCTGTGGGGTTCCAAGAGTCAGATACGACTTAGCAACTAAACCACCACCAAACACCCTAACAATCAAAAGAACCAGAACATAAAACTACAGAGAAAATCTCATTAAATTCAGATACTATCAATGAAGATTTACATTGTACATAAACTTATAGTTCAGTTTTCTAAGATTTTATCTTTTTATTTTCTTTTTTTTTAATTTGCTAAGAATGGTATATACAGATCACCTGAGATAAATCTGAGGTGAGGTGAGGTGAAGTCGCTCAGTCGTGTCCGACTCTTTGCAACCCCGTGGACTGTAACCTACTAGGCTTCTCCGTCCATGGGATTCTCCAGGCAAGAATACTGGAGTGGATTGCCATTTCCTTCTCCAGGGGATCTTCCTGACCCAGGGATCGAACCCAGGTCTCCCGCATTGGAGGCAGACGCTTTAACCTCTGAACCAGAAATGCTTTGTATTTTATGAATATTCATTAGTATCCATCCAACAAAATACTTGCACAATTACTAAGGTGATAAATGATGCTTTAATTACAAATCCTTATCTATTCATTAAAAAGGACAAAAACAACCTCTCTGCAAGTCAACAACATTGTTACATATACAATTTATGACTTGATTATATACTTGAAACTAAAACTACTTTAAAAAGAATGTGGATTTTACACAGATTCAAATCATCCTTTCCATATTTGTTCCACATTGGTGACGTTTTACTGCAGATATTTTCAATTTTCCTAAACCTTCCAATACCTGATCTTGAAATGTTCTTGAAGAATGACACACTTAAAATTTTAATATCATATTCTTTTCCTCATATTCTAAGTCACCTTAAAAATGACATGGGACACTCATGGCAGGTGAGCCTGACTTTACGTTCTTTTGCTTTCTACACTAAAATGCCCAGTGTCCCCATTTAAGACTAAGCACTTTTTTCCTTCATATTTTTATTGTGGTAAAATATACATAACACAAAATTCACCATTTTAACCATTTTTCAGTGTACAGTTCTGTGGCATTAAGTACATTCATATTATTGTACAACCATCTGCTTTTCAACACTGTCTAGGTTTGTCATCACTTTCCTGCCAAGAAGCAATCGTCTTCTAATTCCATGGCTGCAGTCACCATCCGCAGTGATTTTGGAGCCCAAGAAGAGGAAATCTGTTACTACTTCCACCTTTTCCCCTTCTATTTGCCATGTGGTAATGGGGCTGGGTGCCATGATCTTAGTTTTTTTTAA
Organism: Cephalophus harveyi; assembly: GCA_006410635.1. NCBI lineage: Eukaryota > Metazoa > Chordata > Mammalia > Artiodactyla > Bovidae > Cephalophus > Cephalophus harveyi. The sequence goes on along the minus strand of SJYT01059239.1, from coordinate 116,402 downwards.
TATTTAGTCTTAAACTGGCTCTTTCACTCTCCTCCTTCACCCTCATCAAGAGGCTCTTTAGTTCCTCTTCACTTTCTGCCATTAGTGTGGTATTATCCATGTATCTGAGTTTGTTGATGTGTCTCTCACCTATTTTGATTCCACCTTGTAACTCATCCAGCCCAGCATTTCTCATCATGTGTTCAGTGTATAGGTTAAATAGAGTGACAGCAGACAGCCCTATTGTACTCCTTTCTCAATCTTGAACCAATCAGTTGTTCCATACAGGGTTCTAACTGTTGCTTCTTGACCTGCATACAGGTTTCTCAGGAGACAGGTGAGATGGTCTGGTATTCCCATCTCTCTAAGAGTTTTCCAGTTTGTCATGATCCACATCAAAGGCTTTAGCGTAGTTGATGAAACAGAGACAGATGTATCTACATTACATTACAATAAAATATTTTAAAAATAACATATACAAAATTACTTTGTTAAGTGTGTCCTAATCTCAAAGTAAAAATAAATAATGCTAGCAATACTTAATTAAAAACAATAATTTTATCATCATTAGAAGAATGAATATGGCCCTTGCAGTTGAAAAGGTACCGTACCCTCAAATGCTGTGAATCTGTTCTGTAAGATAAATGATAGAAGAAAAGAACTGTAGGATATAAGAAATATTTTCCTAAAATTAAGGATAAAATTTAATAAGCACAACCTTAGCACCTTAACCCACTAACAATTTTGATTTCTGTATATTCTTTCCACTCTATATAAGAAAAAATACCCAAGCTATCACAGTATATAAAAATATAGAGACAAAACAGTACATATAGTATACATAAAAATAGCTCCTACATCAGTATATGTACTTTATCATAATAAGCTGCTTGTATTTTCTAGTCTTTACCTTTTTAGTATTACATGCCTAATATTCAATAATAAACTATTCTCCTAATGTTAAATGTTTAGATTGAATCCAATGTCTTCCTACTTAAAGCAGAAATGTTTGTGCATATTCTACTCAGTGATATTTTTAGGGTAATGAAATGGCAACCCACTCCAGTATTCTTGCCTGGAGAATCCCATGGATGGAAGAGCCTGGTGGGCTACAGTCCATGGGGTAGCAAACAGTCAGACACGACTGAGCGACTTCACTTTCACTTCACTAGGGACAAGCATGTTTAGGTTAAATTGAAGAGCTCTGTAGATCACTCTATGTTGCCACACAGCCTTTTTTTCTTTTTTAAGAGAGCACTGTTTGTAATGTCCCCAAATAATTACTAAACCTTTGCCAGGTCTGGGTATCTGGGTATTTTGCCCACCTGAGCAGGTATAAATTGATATTTAAACACTGCTTTATGTCTGGTTTCTCTGCTTATTACCTAATAAATAATGAGAAGAAAGGTTTATTTTACTTTCCTTATATGAACTGTTTGCATCCTTTGCCTATTTGCTGGAAACAGTCTCATTAATTTATTTATAGCTATATAAATGTAAAGAACACACTCAAATTTATGAGAAGGTTTAAACACATTATATATAACTCAAAGGTATATATAAGGTATAAACCATATTATATAGAACCACCTTGTTGGGTTATATAACCCAAATTTTTTGTACTTTGCTCGCCATTTACTTTCTACTGTGAAGTTGCTCAGTCGTGTCCGACTCTTTGCGACCCTGTGAACTGTAGCCTACCAGGCTCCTCCGTCCATGGGATTCTCCAGGCAAGAGTACTGGAGTGGGGTGCCATTGCAGAATTAAAGTTTTATATATCCAAAGCTTCAGTCTACTTCTTCAACACAATACTAAGAGAAAAAGAAATCCTTACACTGTCAAGATCCAGAGAAATAATATCTTGCAAAACCATGAATTTAAATAAGGGCATAAAACAATAGGCTCCAAAGAACGTTAGAAATTCTTAGGAGGAAAGTAATGAAGTCGGAGAAACTGCGAAGAGGACAAAGAATACCGGAATTAGCACCTCTTAAGTTATGGATGTGAAAGTTGGACTGTGAAGAAGGCTGAGCGCAGAAGAATTGATGCTTTTGAACTGTGGTGTTGGAGAAGACTCTTGAGAGTCCCTTGGACTGCAAGGTGATCCAACCAGTCCATTCTGAAGGAGATCAACCCTGGGATTTCTTTGGAAGGAATGATGCTAAAGCTGAAACTCCAGTACTCTGGCCACCTCATGCGAAGAGTTGACTCATTGGAATAGACTCTGATGCTGGGAGGGATTGGGGGCAGGAGGAGAAGGGGACGACTGAGGATGAGATGGCTGGATGGCATCACGGACTCGATGGACATGAGTCTGAGTGAACTCCGGGAGATGGTGATGAACAGGGAGGCCTGGCGTGCTGGGATTCACGGGGTCGCAAAGAGTCGGACACGACTGAGTGACTGAACTGAAGTTTTGGTAGAATTAACATCAGTTGAGGAACAAAATCCAAGGAGTGAATTTGAGTTTACTCCCAATACTACCACAACCATTCCTATGACATTCACTGGGCCATTAATGCCACTTAGAAAAAACAGGGGCACAATCACTTACACTGAAAACCAGCTGCAAAGGTGAAATCACTGCTGGTTTCAGTTGCTCCCTCTTGGGTGACTGGTTTCCCTGCAGCCTAAGTCTGCACCAGAAAAAGTCACTACTTCTCACTTTCACTTTGATAACTCATATGATGCCATCTCAAAGACTTACAGATCTTCCCTTGTAGCTCAGTGGGTAAAGTATCTGCCTGCAGTGCAGGAGACCAGGGTTCGATCCCTGGGTTGGGAAGATCCCCTGGAGAAGGAAATGCCTGGAAAATCTCATGGACAGAGGAGCCTGGTGGGCTGTGGTCCATCGGGCCGAAAAGAGTCAGGCACGACTGAGCGACTAACACTTAACACTTACAAAGACCTACATACTTCTTGTTGCTTGTGACTTTCTATTTTTATCCGAGCTTGGAAGCAGGATTTTGCTTCAATGTGTTAAACTTTAAGCCCACATTTCAAAAAATGGTTCTTTCTTAAATGAAGATTCAACTTCTGTAGGTTGACAAAGTACAATAGTTTAAGGTTGAACAATTAAAGACTTAACAATAAAAGCAATTAGTAAATAAAAGGTCACTTTTGGAAAACTTTAGTCAGTGAGCCTTTGGCCATATTCAATATCCCTTTATAGGATCCCCATCCCTGGGATTCTCCAGGCATGAACACTGGAGTGGGGTGCCATTTCTTTCATCAGTAACCTTAAACACTTCTAATAAGACAAAATTTAGTAACACTTAACATTATATTTTCAACAATCCCAAATGCACATTTTTCTCACTTTAATATTTCTGAAAACAAAATATATCTTAAAATGGATGACATCTTATAGTTGAGAAAGTTGAAGTATGATTACATAAAATTATGTTAAAGGAAATTAAGCACAATCTTTCCAAGCAGATTTTGCCACATTACCTAAGACTACTGCAGAATCTGAATTGAACACAGTGAATCCAAAGCATGCTATGTACACAATCCTCTAAGTACGGAAGATTAGATTTCTATACTTTTAATAGAATAAGACTAACATTTGAAGTTCTGTGTTAAACATTTTACATTTAGTAACTCATTTAATAATTAAACTAGGCAGGACTATAATGAATAACTCACTGTTTTAAGTCACAGACCTAGTAAGTAGTAAACAGGATCTGAACCCATGCAATATGGCCCCATTGCTGCTGCTGCTGCTGCTGCTAAGTCGCTTCAGTGTGTCTGACTCTGTGCGACCCCATAGACGGCAGCCCACCAGGCTTTCCCATTCCCGGGATTCTCCAGGCATGAACACTGGAGTGGGGTGCCATTTCCTTCATCAGTAACCTTAAACACTTCTAATAAGACAAAATTTAGTAACACTTAACATTATACTTTCAACAATCCCAAATGCACATTTTTCTCACTTTAATATTTCTGAAAACAAAATATATCTTAAAATGGATGACATCTTATAATTGGCAGCATATTTTTTTCTTGCTGTGACATAAATCATGGTACATCTTAAAATCAATGATGTCTTGTTTTGATGAAGTACATGCACTTACTCACTGTAACTGTTATGTCTGACATTCACAGTTTGTTTACAATATTCAAAGTATTCAGAAAGAATGGGAATTCTACAATAATGGGGATGACAGTGGTGTTCTAACTAATGGTATTTTAACACTAGATGTGTGCTACAGTGTACTGAGATTATCTATGCCTAATTTTATGTGGATTTACAGATTCTATCCAGTTTTAATTAAAACTAACCCTCAGAAAGGGGTACCTGAAATAACTACTCCTTGAAGATAACAATACCAATGCAAAGTATAAAGAATAAGAAAATAACAGCATTGTGATTTTAAAAAAAGGATGGTTTGACAAGGACTGTATTAAAAGAGTCCTGAAGACTATGTAAAATATGGCAGTATATAAACCTCCCTTTAAGTATACTTTGAACCTTGAGATATTATCTAATTGTAAACAAACATATTTGAAACATATTTCATTTTTTCCTAATAAATGATGCACAGTCAAAAAGTTTAGAGACCGCTGGAATAGCACATCTCAATTATGACTTAAAAACCCCTTAGTACCATCTCTTTGTGTTACATAAACGTTAAGTTATACCCTCTTACAATTGATGAGGTGGGGGGGTGGTTTGCGCAGAAAAGGGAACCCACCACTGTATTTCACATGATAAAGGCACCAATAAAAGGTATGGTTATTCATGGATTCTGTATTTGGAAATTTGCCTACTTGCTAAAATCTACCTGTAACTTCAGAATCAATACTGGAGGAGCTTTCTCTCTTACACACATGCATAGAGTGGGAAAAATCTGAGTAGTCTGAACATGCACATGTTTCTAGCTGAGATTAAACCTTGTTTCAGCTCTCTTACCATAAATGTGTCCTTTTTACAGTCCTATTTAGTGCCATATTTTTTGCTTTTTTGGTGAACTGCCTGTTCAAAATGGCTCCCAAGGATAGTGCTTAACTGCTATCTAGTGCTCCTAAGCCCATGAAAGCTGTTAAGTGTTTTATGGAGAAAATATGTGTTAGACAAACTTCTTCATTCAGGGAGTTATAGTGCTGTTGGCCCTGTGTCCAATGTTAATGAATCAATATATATTAAATTAGGTGTCTTTAAACAAATAAATTTTTAAAAGGTGATGAAAATGCTGTGACCACCAACTTACAGTAACCTATTTTTATATTTCTTCTAGGAGTTAACAGTTCATCATGAACTAATCCAGCGTTTGTGGTGACTTTACAGAACGTAACTACTCGGAACACTGAGAACTGACTTAAATTCCTGGTCATTTTCATTAATTAATATGAGATTATTTTGCCTTAAACTCTGGTACCAACATTTAAAGCTAGACCGTTACACTATATTTTTTTAGTTTCTGAAGTTTAAGTGCATTGTAATTGAAAGAGCTATTTATTTCAGTCCTTTATAAACAAACGGAAAAATACTGGGTGTCATTAAAGTTAAACATTACAAAAACTTTGTTTAAAATATGTTCAACTATACTTTCATTATTTGCATTCAAAGAGGCTCTCATAAAGTCACTAATATTGGTTGTATGAACTGTGACATAAATAACAATATATACTGTATTACCAAAAGAATTACTTTATTTCTTTTATAGTCATACAACACTTACCATGAGAAAACCCATCCCTTTTACTACTTAGAACCAAACATCATAAACCTCAATCAATTAGGGCTTGGCAGCTCCCTTTGAAGATAGGACTATAACCTTCTAATTTAGACAAGTCAAAGCCAATCGCCCTGAAAAAGGCCACTCTTAAATGAATCTGCCCTGTTAGTAGCTCCTAGAGAAGGAGCAGCCCTGTGTAAGTAAATCAGTCTAGTAAAGTCGCTTTCCAGGCAGGACTTGGAAGGTAAATCCTAATCAATTATATAAAGACGCCAATACACAGAGTGGGGCCATCAGAAATTACAACAGACTAAGGTTGAGAATAAACAGAAGCAGGGAAAGACAGAAGAAAATCTAAGCAGCTACTTGGTAGCCAAACAGAAAGAAGCTCACGCTGGAGAATAACTAAATAATTTAATTGCCACTGAGAACCACAGTGCTGCCGCCGAATACCCTGAAGTCATGTGAGAGCCTTCCATAGTTTGGTTTTTAGACTGTCTTAGTCTTCCTGTTACCGCTATGTCTGGTAAGATTCTGTTTTTTCAGTCCCATTACAACCCCCAATCTGAAACAGCTTATCCCAAATAGAGGTTGGAAAATTGCATGTCGGAGAACGTTCAAGAGTCAAACACCCAGGAGTATGAGAGTCGCTAGACAAATTAAGGCCCTTTCCAACCCCCAAAGGCCACGATTCTACACTATGATCTTACTTCATGTTTTCCTCAAGACAACACAAATCCCCATAAATTCACCATCACCAAACTGTAGTTCCTTTTATAGCTCTAAAATGATCTTTTTAAACAGGTGTGCCCTAGTTCCAATATTCAAAGTTTTTGGGAACATTCTAATTTTAGCTTTATGACTTCACAGATTTCAACAACTTTTCTTAAGCCTTATTTCCAGTATGTAAGAGTCCTTGTATGCTAGCCCCTCTATGACTTCTCACCTAGTGTTTTATTTTACACTATATATTATCAGTTTTCCATCTTTTTTTTCCTACTGAGGACTGCACTTTGGGTATCTTTCTCTGAGCCACTGACATCTATTTCATTCTTTTAAAAGGCTGGTCTATTTTCCCATTATACTAATGTACTATAATTAATATTTCACTAGTCCTTCTTAATGGACCTTGGGTTGTTACCAATTATTTACTATCACATACAATACTATAGGTCAACATCTTTTCACATACATATTTGCGAGTATGCAAAAGCAACTAAATTATCATGGCATCATTTTAACTTGGTACTTTCTGAACTGTTCTGAGCTTAAATATGTCTTTCAAGAGGAACAAAGACTAGAAAGCACTCAAATTCTTGTTGCAGATTCAAAAATAATTGGCAATAAGTAGCTTTCCATTAAACATAGATCAGACTGGGGAAATGTCTGTTTCTTTTAATGCAGAGATAATGACAAACCAGGACCCAAGGGAGTGAATGTGGCACGATGCTTTTCTTTCGATAATGTTCACCTAAAAAGGAATGACTGTGGAAGAAGGGCAATTAGAAAAATGGAGAAATCTCTTTTTCGATAGAGTCTCTTATTAGTCTACGACTGCATCTTAAAGGATTTCCAATCCAAGAAAATACACTTTAATTACTGAATTTTAGACACTCGGATACGAAGTGAAGTAATAACTGCTTAACAGGTGAAGCGTTACAACTTCAATTTGATTCTTTAATATTCCCAATCTCCAAAAGCTTAAAGATCCTGATGTATGTTTTAAAATTATTATATATGTATATATGTTAAACACACACATACAAACACACAATAAACGTCATAGCTCCTGCCTTCTTTATAATCACTCCACCCCTAAGCCTGGCCGGCGGAGGGAGACCTGAGCCGCGCAGGGGCCGCAACTACGCAACCGCCCCGCCCGCCGGCCGCGCTCGGGCTCGGGCTCTGGGGTTGGTCTGGCGGGGGGTCTGCAACGGCACCGGGGGAAAGGTGGGGCTTCCCAGGCTGGCCCGGTGGACGAGCGGCTGCCCCTCTCGGCTCTCACCTCAGCTCTTCGTCGACACTCTTGCCGGGCTGTTCGGCCGAGGACACCACAGAGGAAGTCGTAGAGCTCTTGTTCTTCAGGATCCCCTTGATGGGCCGGTGCGAGGCCGTCGAGGCCGCCATTGCCTGCTGCTCCGGCGGTCGGCTCAGCGTCGCTGCTTGGCGCCGAGTTCAGGAAGGAAAGGGCTGGGCGCGAGCAGAAACTCGCCAGGCAGCCGCCGAGCCCGCCTGGGGCTTTCGGCCGAGGACACCACAGAGGAAGTCGTAGAGCTCTTGTTCTTCAGGATCCCCTTGATGGGCCGGTGCGAGGCCGTCGAGGCCGCCATTGCCTGCTGCTCCGGCGGTCGGCTCAGCGTCGCTGCTTGGCGCCGAGTTCAGGAAGGAAAGGGCTGGGCGCGAGCAGAAACTCGCCAGGCAGCCGCCGAGCCCGCCAGGGGCTGAAGCGGCCGCACCTGCTGTCGCGGAGACAGCCACCAGAGTTGTTGTCACGACACAACGACTCGGACGCTCTGGCGCCTAGCCGACGCCGCGTGGCTGGCGGCCCTCCGCGAGCCCTTGGCCACCGGCACGCTAACCGTGGCCCGCGGAGAGAAGCCGGCCTAGCGCCGGAACGACGCCGACGCTAATGCCAAGCGGGCCCGCCCTCTCGCGATATCTAGGGCGGGGCGGGGGCGGGGCAAGAACAATGCCAACCTCCTCGCCCCGCCCCCTTCCCGAGCCCTCTCGGTGAGTTAGCGCCAACCGCGGCTGGGGCTCTGAGAGCTGTTTGTGGGCGAGGGCGGGGCGGGATGGGGGCGGGGCAAGAACAATGCCAACCTCCTCGCCCCGTCCCCTTCCCGAGCCCTCTCGGTGAGTTAGCGCCAACCGCGGCTGAGGCTCTGAGAGATGTTTGATAGAACCTTAGGAGAGATTTCCAGTTTGACTCTGTACCGAATGGTAAATCTCTCCAAGCACCGTTGCTCCCACCACTTCATGAGGTTCTTACTGTTAGCTCTGTATTTTATAGATCTGAAAATTGAGGCTCAAAGGTGACATCATTCCCCAAAGACATTAACTGACTTTCAGAGAAATGCAGTGTGTCTCTTCTTTCCTTCCATTTAACAACCATAAAAAGCTTAACTCTCCATTATAAAGTCATGAAATGTCAGCTTTGGAACGGTCCTTAGAGACCTATTGTGGGATCATAGAATACTGACTTTTATGAAATCATAGAACATCAACGTTGAAATAGTCTAACATTTTTTACCATTGGAAAAGCTGAAGGCTAGAGAGGAGAAATGACCTAACCACCACTATCACAAGACCCATCTGTAGTGTGTGGTCAGAGAACTTCATTCAGACATGCTTCTGGCCTGATATTTCTCCATTTTACCACATTCTGCCTCTGTGTTGATAATCCCATGGAAGGGATCGCTGGCAGAAGTTCCTTGAATGGTGGTTTAGAATCTGTCTCCCCCCCAAATCTTGGGAACTCAGTGTAAGGAGCCATCCAACACTGGGTGAAATAGGCCAAAAAATTCTGGGACTGTCTAGGTCTTTGTAAGACGAGTCTCAAAAGAGGAAAAAAAAAACACACATACACACAAAACCCTCTTACCCACAGTCTCCTCAGCTTATCTCTGCCTGGGTGTGAGTGAAAGATACCAGGGATGACTTGGATGAAAGAGGAAAAGAGAACTCAACGCTGTAATGGGCCAGGATATGTGTATATCCTGGTTGTGGGTGCTGTGGCTGCTGTGAGAAGTGGGTTCTAGGGAAAGGCAGGAGTTTAAGCCCTGGGGACACTCTTAGGACTCGGGTGTACCTAAGTCAAGCTCAGGCCAGCGGAGCGGGTGCTATCCACTCCAGCTACGCAGGCTCTCTCCATGCAGCGCCAGCACTTGAGTTGTACAGGTGGGAAAGGCAGAGGGCTCAGATTAAGCAAGTTGCCTCCTGTTATGGGTTAAGTTATGTTAGGGCTTCCCTGGTGGCTCAGACAGTAAACAATCTGCTCTGCCTGCGATGTGGGAGACCCAGGTTTGATCCCAGGGTCAGGACGATTCCCTGGAGAAGGGAAAGGCTATCCACTCCAGTATTCTTGCCTGAAAATTCCATGGACAAATACGTCTGCCAGGCTCTAGTACATGGGCTTCCCTTATAGCTCAGTTGGTAAATCATCTGCCTGCAATGCAGGAGACCTGGCTTTGATTCCTGGGTCGGGAAGATCCCCTGCAGAAGGAAATGGCAACCCGCTCCAGTATTCTTGCCTGAAGAATCCCATGGACAGAGGAGCCTGACAGGATACAGTCCACGGGATTGCAAGAGTTGGACACGACTTAACGACTAAACCACCACCAGTCCATGGGATCATAAAGAGTTGGACACGACTGAACGACTAACATTTCACTTCTAAAATAAATTATATTGAAGTCCTAACCTCCAGTACTTCAGAATGTAAACTTATTTGGAAATACAGTCACTGCAGATGTAACTAGTTAATATGAGGTTGTACTGAAGTAGGGTGGGCCCCTAATCCAGTATGTCTGGTGTCCTTATAGGCAGAAAGCCATCTGAAGATAGAGGACTGGAGTGATGCATCTATAAGCCTAGGGCCACCTGGGGCTTCCCAAAGCTGACAGAAGCATGGAGAAAGTTCTCCTTTAGAGTTCACAGAAGGAACCAGCCCTGCTGACACCTTGATTTAGGGCTTTTAGTCTCCAGATTGTGATATATTACATTTCTGTTGTTTAAAACCAACCCAGTATATGGTACTTTGTTATGGCAGCTGTATATACTCCTCCCCTTCTGCTCCTATATTTCATCCCCAGCTCCCTCATCACCAGGCTTTTTCCCAACACCCTTTGCCTTTAAAAAAAAAAAAACACAACTTTAAACTTTTATTTTGTATTGGGGTATAGTCAATTAACAATATTGTGGTAGTTTCAGGTGAACAGTGAGGGGACTCAACCATACATACACATGTATCCGTTCTCCCCCAAAACCCCTCCCATCCAGGCTGGCACATAACACTGAGCACAGTTCCATGTGCTATACAATAGGTCTTGTTGGGTATCCATCTTAAATATAGCAGCCCATCACCCTTTCCTTGATCAGGCCTTCTCATTATCCTCATGACAGGTCAGAGCAGCAGAGTAGTTCATCTAGTGTTGCCACCTCCTCCAGTGGACCAGCCCCCTGTGGATTCACAGACTACTGGGTCTAGAAGGGACCTTGTCAATCCACCAGTTAGCTCTCCAGACTCTTCAACAAATCCAGTGGCTGGGAGCTCTCTACCCCTCAACACGGTTCATTTTATCTTTGGACAGCTCTGAGTCAGAAAGTTCTTCCTTAGATTGATCTGACACCCTGGTTCCCAGCAACATCTGGCCACTGGCATAGAGGATGAGAGAAGGTGGAGATACTTTATCATACCCTGATGGCAATGGTCTCACTCAGGTCTCCTATTCTTGGGCCCCAAACCTAGTCTCCCTTAACACAAGCTCTGTGCCCTGAAGAGCAACACTCAGTTCGTTGCTTTGGAACTCAGCTCCTCAGAAACAACTGCAGGAATCCTGAAAACTTGCTATTTAGTTTCTAAGTCATGTCCAACTCTTTTGCAACCCTGTGGACTGTACCCCACCAAGCTCCTCTGTCCATGGAATTTCCCAGGCAAGAATGCTGCCATTTTCTTCTCCAGGGGATCTTCCCAACCCAGGGATCAGACCTGCATCTCCTGCATCGGTGGCAGATTCTTTACCACTGAGCCACCAGGGAAGCTACTCTGTTTTTATTGCCTCGGCCCCAGCCTGTAGCTGTGTTTCTGGCCTGGAACAGGGCCTCAGTAAAGGAATAATTACTACATGGAGACAGTGGAGAGGGGAGTGAGTAGGAAGGGCAGGAGAGCAACTAGCGCTGCTAGTCAGAGCTGTCTGTGCCCCCAGGGATCACCCCGGGCAGAGGCCTCCACAGCCCCCCTTGGCACCTCCGCTCCTGGCGCCACCTCTGTTCCTAGGCACAGGTCTTCCACTGCCCGGTGGATTTGTGCTCTTTACACCCTGATGACCCTGCCCAGCCCCCGGGGCAGAGAGAGGCTTCTCATCCAGGGGGAAGCTGGATGGTCGCCTCCCTGCCTGAGTTCTTTCCATCCAAGTTTCCAACACCTGCCTTGCCTCTCCTCTGTCAGCAGGAGCCCCGCTCCTCGGTGGTAATCCTGTCTTCAAAGGAATACACAAAACTTCTCTTCATGTTGTAAATTATTGGGCAGATTGGGGCAGATTGCTTGGTTCCTGCTTGGCCCAGCAGTCACCTCCATGGACCTAACATGACTGGGCTCTAAATTAAGCACTGCCTTGCTTTGAGACACTCATGAAAAGGGCTAGCACAGTGTGACCTAATGTGTTTTATTACAGTTAATAAAAAGCACTGGAACAAGGAATGATATAGAGTTCTCTGAAGAATCTTGAAAAAAATATTTCCATCATCAAAAGTCAAACTGTTGCCTCTTGTATTATTTCTTCTACTCCCAACCCCACTAAAAGTGAATGCAGATAAAGATGACTTTCTTGAGTAAAAACATTAATGAAATATTAGCTTGGATGCAAGATTATGAATGCCAGTACAGTTACAGTTTTTCTTTATATTTTAGAATAATTGAACCACTTTACTCCTTACTATAGTGTCCTTAGTATAGTGTTACTTTTTCAGTCATGTTTGACTCTTTTCAACCCCATGAACTGTAGCCTGCCAGGCTCGTTGTCCATGGAATTTTCCAGGTAAGAATACTGGAATGGGTAATCATTCCCTTCTTCCAGGGGTCGAACCCAGGTCTCCCACATTGCAGGCAGATTCTTCCATAAAGAAAGCTGAGCATCAAAGCTGATGCCTTCAAATTGAGGTGCTGGAGAAGACTCTTGAGAGTCCCTCAGACTGCAAGGAGATCAAACCAGTCAATCCTAAAGGAAACAAACTTGGAAGATTCATTGGAAGGACTGATGCTAAAGCTGAAGCTCCAATATTTTGGCCACCTGATGCAAAGAGCCGACTCATTGGAAAAGACCCTGATGCTGGGAAGGATTGAAGGCAAAAGAAGAAGAGGGCAGCAGAAGATAAGATGGTTAGATAGCATCCCTGACTCAATGGACATAAATCTGGCAAACTTCGGGAGATAGTGAAAGACAGGGAAGCCTGGTGTGCTGCAGTCCATGGGGTCACAAAGAGTTGGACGTGACTTAGCATCTGAACAACAACAACTCTTTAGTGTGGCCCAAAGAAGGTTTCCAAATGACAGCCCAAGCACCGAATTTGGCTGTATTTGTGTTAAATTTCTTGTGTGGGTTCGGCTGCCAAGAAATGGATTGTGGATGGAAACTTCTATTCCGGTTTCAGTTTCTAGAGATAGCTATTGAGGCGAAATATATATTTAACAATATCTACATGTTTAAGAATTGCCTGTCAGTTACTCCTGCTCTTCTTTTGAAGACCTCATCGTGGTTGCTGGTTCAGTGCCACACATAAAGAGGAGCAGAGGAGGCATGTTGAGTGTACCTCCTTGCGTAGCTGAGCCAGCTGCCTCTCTTCTCACTGGAGTAGCCACTGAGGCCAACACCACCTGGTTTCCCACCAGGAACAGTATTCCAAGCTAAAGTGGCTTCTGTGGCCAGCCTGCCTGAGTCATCACCAGGGCTCACTAAGCAGAGGAGCACTAGTGCCTGCCCCTAACCTCTGCAAAAATACCCAAGGGCTGGGACTTAATGACCACTGAATCAGCAGCAGCTCTTTGCTTGTCAAGAATAGCACTTTTTTGCATTTCCTGTAATCCCTCCATGGGACAAGAAAAATCACAGATTTTATAGTGAAAGTGAAAGTATCAGTTGTTTGGTCGTGTCCAATGCTTTGCAACCTATGGACTGTAATCTGCCAGGTTCCTCTGTCCAAAGGATTTTCTGGGCAAGAATATTGGAGTGGGTTGCCATTTCCTTCTCCAGGGGATCTTGTCAACCCAGGGATTGAACCCCAGTCACTTGCATTACAGGCAGATTCTTTACCATCTGAAATCACAGATTTTATAGTACCTGGTAGAAATTTGGGATAGCAGGTCCACGATTATCTAAACAAAAATACCAAAGTATTCTAGAGAGAGAAAGAAAGCCAAGGACTGAGATTAATCATCTTTTTACTTTAAAAATGGCTTTGAGTTACAGCCTCCACTGTCTATCATCTCATTCAAAGATGCCTATGAAAAGGATTTCTTTCACACACCATAAAACACTGCCAAGATACTTTTCTGAGAAGATCCACATAGCATAGGTACACCTGTCAACTATACAAGGTTTCATTAGTTCCTAGATGTTTTCCCGACACTTTAAAAACTAGTTAAATTGAGGAAGTCTAGAAAAGTACTTACATTTTTCAAAACCTACCAGACAAAAAAGTAGAAAGAAAAAAGAAAGCAGAATAAGTAGTATGAAGAACCCTGAAACTGTAAGCAGAAAATGTGAATTATTTTCTTGGCTACAGATGTCTCTTGTGCCTGCCAGAAATCTTTCAGCTTTTTCGTGATTGTAAATTTTCCGTAAGTGTCAATGAGTCTGGTTTGTAAATTACTGTGCGTAGCGAGAAAGCTATGACATATATTGTAATTTTGTTGTGCTAATACTGCCAGATTCTATTGCATTTTATTATTCTGTGAACTCATAATGGAATAAAGAGTATAGACCTTGATTCAGAATACATGTGATGTTGGTATAAATACTTCATGGAAAACCCTAAATATATTTTGAAGCCTATAGTCTTTGTTTACAGTGGGAAGACTTTTTATTTTAAAAACTGTATTTATGCTCACTTACATCTGTTCCACTTTGAAATTTCTCAACTATATAATCTTATTTTTTTAATTAATCTATTTTTTAATTGAAGGATAATTACTTTACAGAATTTTCTTGTTTTCTGACAAAGGCCAACATAAATCAGCCATAAGTATAAATATATTTCTCCCTTTGGAACCTCCCTCCACGTCCCACCCCATAATCTTAATTATTTTTATTTGACTGTTGTTAACAGTTCTAGACTGGTCTCGGGCCTGATCTCCATTTTTCCTTACTGTCCATTCATCTTAATACTGTTCTCATGTTAAAAGAAATTAATCATGTTATGTAATGAAATATAATGTATAAAATCAACTCTGCTTTGGCAGATGCAGTGTTAGAAATGGAGCAAACAATTAGGCCCTTCCCCGCTTTTGTCTTTTACTCAAAGAGCTCAGTCTTCAGTGACTGCTTATTACCTAGGATAAATTCCAAACTCCTTGGGCCTTCACAATCTGGCCCTATCTGTTTTCCTAGGCTCCCTGTCATTTCACATCCACTTTCTTTCTCTTTATGTTCTTCAGACATAAAGTTCTCTGTTCTTCAGTCTCACTACCATTCTCAAGGTGCTAGAAAGAAACTGTGGCCATGAGTCAAATCTATTTCACCTACCTTCACTAATTCAAGGTCATTTTAAGACTCACGTGTCCTCCATACAGCACGTAGCCTAAACAATAAGGTGTTTGCTACAGTTGTTTTCTAGAAACTTGAAGTCAGCTATATCTAGTCCAAGCTGAGCTGGACATGAGTGCCCACTCAGTGACCTTCTGACATTACAGGGTCAAACACTCTACCCTCAAATGGTGCTCAATGCCCTCATTTTTGAATGTGCAGAGGCCCATAGCTTATTTACACCTGCACAGAAAGACAGTTACCACCCCTTTCCAATCACCTTTTCCCATACTTTCCACACCTCAAGAGACCATGCAGTTTTACTCCATAAACGTCCGGAGCCCCAAGCATTTGGTAGGCATATCTGAGATTTGGCTCCTCTCCTGGCTGCCTTACAAATCAATCCTCACTGTTACAGACCTCATCGTCTCAGTGGTCTGGCTTGCTGCAGGACCGGCAGAACAAATGTGGCTCAGTAACAAAAGCACCCCATGTTCCTTCACTTTTTCACGCTCTACTAGTCTGTGTGAAATGCCGTCCCCCATTCTTGCCCTGGAATTACCCCAGTTCAAGGGTCACCTCCTTCCCACTCCACTCAGGCAATTAGCCTTTGCCTCCACCTGGATCCTAAGGAACTATTTGCCTGCCTCTGTCTTGGTATCGTAATTCTCCAAGTGTCTGTCTGTCTCTCCCACAGTGGCCTCTTCAGAAGCATTTCTTCTTTCAGCTCCACAACAGTATAACGTAACAGATGCCGTGTCTGCCCATGAGCAGCACCCTATGAATGTTGGTCAAATCTGTGAATTAATAGAATAAATGCTTCTGAAATTCTTCTTCAATCAATGGTTCCCTTAAAAATATCAGTTTCTTGGAACTCTATCTGATTATATATCTTGCTCCACATGGCAGGGTGAGTTATTAACCAACTATAATGCTAGAAACAGTTGAGATAAGCGAGTCTGCTGAATAAAGCAGAGAAGGCATTAACGTGTGTGGAGGGGTTGTCTGTCAACAACAGGCTGTCAAAAATCTTTATCGAGGGCTTGTTATGTGCCAGGCCATTTTCTAGGTGCCACCAATGGCTTGGTTTCATACACTGAACAACAGCAGCTATTCTTTAATTTAGGTTCAGAACCCTTTCTAAAAAAATTCTTTGTTCTCACACACATGCATTCAGTTTTGATTTGATCTGTGCTCTTTGAGAGCAGTGTTGCTGTGCTCATAAAGGATCTTCCCCTCCATCATCAGGTGTTCTTATGAAGTGGGCCTGTGCTCTGGATGGGATTCCAGACCTTCTTCATTCTCCTGTGGCTAAAGCAGGTGGAGAGGGGACCCTCACTAGGAACCACAAAGCCCTCACAAGAGCGACTGGTGTCTAGCTGTTTCCTCCCCCTGGACTGGCAGTCAGGAAAGCCGGATGGGGAGACTGCAAGAAAAGCCCACACTTGGGAAAGCAGCAGTGGGGCTCCATTGGTGGGTGGTTTCAGTGCAAACGTTCTCATCTGTGAAACATAAAGCAGGAAACACTGAGGATCGCCAATAATCTTCTTTAAAAAAATATTTCCTACCAAGAACATTCTAGGGCACAAAGGAATTTTCTTTTCACATTTTCTCATATGTGGGGTTTTCTAGCCAGCGTCATGAACTGAACTGAACTAAAAATGAAGCCAACGTGAATACTAGCTTTGTCCCTAGAATTTTGTTTTTAAACTGTGGCACCTATACTGTTGTATTGTAGGTAACTAACTAGAATGTTCTTTTTACTTGCTTGTCATTAATGTTTGACCTACTTGGAAACCCAACTGTGTCCAAGATAGACCCTTGCGTGCATGCCAAATTGCTTCAGTCATGTCTGACTCTCTGCAACCCCATGGACTGTAGCCTGCTAGGCTCCTTCGTCCATGGGATCCTCCAGGCAAGAATACTCGAGTTTGTTGCTGTGTCCTCCTCCAGGGGATCTTCCCAACCCAGGGATCAAACCAGCATCTCTTAAGTCTCCTGCATTGGCAGGTGTGTTCTTTACCACTAGCGCCAGCTGGGAAGCCCAATATAGACCCATAGTAAACATTAATTTTATCTTAATTTTAAGAAGATCAACTGTACCCTTAATACTTTAACATTCATAATTACAATGCTCAGCTGAGCTTATGAAAGGCAATGAATTATATTTGCCACATCTCAGAGGAAAGTCCAGAAGCATATTTGATTCTGTGCTAAAATGGCTATAGTGCAGGATTGTAGACCTCATGGGTGACTATAGTTGAAACTCACTTTGATCTTGCTAAATCCCTCTAAATAGGAAACAATGAATTAAGCCTGCAGGATAAATTCCTTCCAACTCTTTCAGGGTCAAAGAGAACACATAAACACATTAACTGCTTTTGTTTCATGTTTCTTCTCCTTCCATAGCAGAACATAGAAACAAAGAAAATTTATACAGAGTGGGCAGGAATAAAGTCTTCTGGTTAATCAAGTTAGTACACTTATTAAATATGTAATTATATTTCTTGAAGAATTAGAATGCAATAAAGTCAGTACTAAAATAACTCTCAGTAGAATTTAGCATAAATGTCTTTTGCTCCCACTTCCCCCACACAGGCATCAAACTCCATTTTCCAATCTTCCCAGGCTCTGGGACCTGGCCAAACCCTTTCTTTCTGAGCCAGCTGCTTCCAGGAGCCAAGTAGGCTAGCATGCTTCTCTCTTAGCTCAGGCAGCTTTTAGAGTTCACATGGCACCATGGACCAGCTCTTGGACACCCAAGGCCAGTTCCACTCACTAGGCCTGCAACCCTGTTACTCCCAGTCTCCCTGGACATGAGACCTCGTTCCCCCCGTCACCTTCAGGCATCTCAGTGCTCATTCTCCTCCATTGCCTTTGCTGCTGGCACTCCAGCTTCCATGCCTCACAAACAAACTGCTCAGAATGTTTGATAACCAAAACGGTGTGGGCTAGCTCCAAACAGGCAGAAAGAAAAATGACCATCATACAGGTAGGCAAGTGTTCCTCCTTTAGTTTCTGGGCTCACTGGGGGACCTAAGGATGGCCAAGTGATGGAGAACAGCCTGGAGACTCAGAAGAGTGGCTGTATACCAAGTAGGTCTGTTGTGATGGCATACACGTTGAGTGTTGGCCTGAGACTCCAAATGACTTTACCAGAATATCGCCTGCATTCATCACCTTAGCAGAATTCTGGTTTTTCTCTCCCACGCAGCTCTTATAAGTCATGGCTGGCAGTTCACCCATGTGTCATGGAACCCTGGGATTGGAAGGAGCAGTGGGCCTTTCTCCTTGATTCTCAAGGCTGCTTCCTTTATCATCACTCCCACTACCCTGACCCCTACTCCAAGGTAGAGACTCCTTCAGGCTCATATAGCTAAAATATCAGATAAATACTCTGTCTGCCCCTTTCAGTTTCAGCCATCTCATAAGCTCCGGCCATTCTCTACATTGCATCCAGAACTTTGACTCTTTTTTTTTTTCTCTCATATAAGAAATATTTGAGAATTTCCTGGTGGTCCAGTGGTTGGGATTTGATGCTTTCACTGCAGGGGCCCAGGTTCTATCTCCAGCTAGGGAACTAGGATCCTATAGGCCACATGTCATGGCCAAAAATAAATAAATGAAAAGAAAGAAATACTCATTATTAAGCCTTCATTGTTCCAGTGTGCAGTATGTACGAAGATGTGTATGAATTCTAATCTTTAAAGATAAGCTCATAGTTTAAAGAACCAGACTAGATAGTAAATGCCTGCACAGACATATAGCATTTACAAATATGAAAATATGAGCACAAAGTAATAGTTGGTGTATTATTTTTCTGTAGCTGCTGTAACAAAGTACCACCAAGCAGCTTAAAACAGCAAAACTTTATTCTTTACAGTTCTAGAGGCTAGAGGTCTGAAGGCAAGGTGTCAGCATGGCTGTGTGCCCTCTGAGACTCTGGGCAGAATCCATCCTTGGCCGACAATCCTAGCTTTCCTTATGCCACTTCATGATTCTAATCTCTGCCTCCATTGTCACAAGGTGTTCTCCCCATGTATTTCTGTCTTCATGTGGCATTTTCTTCTTCTTATAAGGACAGAAGTTGTATTAGATTAGGGTATACCCTAATAACCTCATCTTAATTTGATTAAATAGTCAAAGACCCTGTTTTCAAATAAAGTCACATGCTCAGGTCCTGAGGGTTAGAATTGTCAATGAATCTTCTCAGGGGACACAATTCAACTCATAACAGTTGGGTAGGAAAGAAAGCAAGGGAAGGCCAGAGAAGGCTGGCTGGACAGAACTGGTGAGCTGGTAAGTTGCAGTCATCCAGGAAGAGCAGGAGAAGGGGAGCGTATCATGTCATCTGGAGCTATGTGTACAAAGAGACTAAGATCTGAAGGGTAGGCACCTTTGGGAAACTGCAAGTGATTCAGTCAAGCAGGTGAAAAGGATCGATACTCAGCAGTGGCAAGAGGTAATCCTAAAAGGTAGCAGGAAGCAGGTCATGAGTCTAGTCATCTTCCCACACAAACATGCCTTCACACCTTGACTCTCCCTCTACACCTCCTGGTAACCATTTATCTTAGACACCTACCTCCCCATCACTTCCCACATCCAGTTGGTCCCTAAGTCCATCTGATTCTGCCTGCTAAGAATCTCCTAAGTCTGCCTTGTCCTTTTCATACCCACTGCCTTAGTTCAGACCCTCCACATCACACACATCAGTGCAGCCACCCCACAGAAGCTCCCACTTTTATGCTCACCTGTCTCTCTCCATCTTCCTTTGCTGCCAGGGCCATCACTCAGCTCAGAACAGTGTCCTTCCCAGCAGGAAGGTGTCTGGGAGGTGGTAGGTAACTGTGTGAAGGTGGACCCTAATCCAATATGACTGTATCATGAGTGGAGTGGTCTTAGCCTGCTGTCTGAATTTCACCAACTTCTTCATCACACCCTGGCATCCCCTGCAGCCAACTGAAGGCAGAGCACTAGCTTCCCAGAGGACTCCAGCTTCTGATCTACGCTTTAGAGACTGTTTTCACTGTGGCTTAGTAAGTTGGTATTCTGGTTTTACTTTTCTAATGCAAGTTCTATTACTTACTAGATTTGAATCCTTCAATCATTCCCCTTCACCTTCAAATTGACATCGGAACTCCCTGTCATGGTTTACAAGGCTGTGGGTGATCTGACCTTGGTCACTCACCTAGCTTCATATTCCACTGCTCCTCCATAGACCCTGGGCCCCAGATGCTACTGAGTTCTTTGAGTTCTCTCGAGTGACAGTCTTTCTTCTGCCTGGCATGCCGCCTCTTCATCCTTCTATTTCTGGCTGCCTTCAGCTTGTGTTCCCAAAGGCGCATCGGGTTCACTCCTGAGGGAAACCTCCCCCGACCCCTCAGCCTGGGGTTGAGTGCCCCTGCTTGGTGCTCCCTAGTGCCCAATTCTCACCTCGATTACAGCTCCTAATCCTATGAAGCTTCTTAATCCTACATTGTAATGGTTGATTTTCTTGTTTATCTTCCTGTCTAGATTGTGAGCAGCTTAATCAGGCTCCACGTCAATTCTCCTAAAAGCAGGGTACCCAAAGTACTGCCCTCTTGGCACTTGTGGAGGTATCCTTTGCTTTTTCAGCCTAATGTTTGACATTTTTGTTTTGCTTTTTCTTGATGTAATTGCTGGATTCCCGCAGATGTTAGAGGTGTACTCTAAGACAATCCACTTCAAATAGGTAATGTTGGCAGTTTCCCTTGATGGAGCCTGAGCAGCAAAGCCCCAGTGAGTTGGGGATGGAGCCCTTGCAGGCAGCTGGACACATAGCTACAGATGAGATGTGGAGAATATATGGACTCTCTGAAAACCATTGTCTGTGGGTGGATTCTAATTGTAAATACTTGAAATAACTTGGTCTCAGTCATCCATAATACTTGGTACAAGTTAGTTTTTATAATTTGTAGTACTTGTAATTAGCATTTCAGAATCCAGAATATTAGTTAGAAATTTGAAGATCTTGACTCATCGTAAATAAAAGAAAAATAAGAGCCCCAAGGGAACTAACAATATCATCCTTTATAAATGCTGCAAATCTATTATAAACTAAAGTCTGAGGTGCTTTTGTGTGTCAAAATAGTTTAAAAAGTCCTTCAAATGACAAAAAGATAGGTGTAAAGAATAGAACAAATAAAATTTAAAAATAAAAAGAATTGATTTTTTTCCCCACACTTTGAACTTTTTATTTTGTATTGGGGTACAGCTGATGAACAATGTTATGATACTTTCAGGAGAACAGTGAAAGGACTCAGCCATACATGTACATGTATCCATTCTCCCGCAAATCCCCCTCCTATCCAGGCTGCCACATAACACTGAGCAGAGCTCTATGTGCTATACAGTAGGTCCTTGTTGGTTATCCATTTAAAATATAGCAGTGTGTGCATGATAGCCCCAAACTCCCTAACTCTCCCTTCCCGAAGCAACCATAAATCTGTGAGTCTCTTTCTGTTTTGTAAGTTCACTTGTATCATTTAAAGGGAATTTGACTTTTGAGGCAGGCTTCACAGCTGTCCATGTGTTAACTCCACTCCTCTGTACTAGAAGTGAGGGAAACAAAACTGAACAACTGCATCCCTGCGTTAAGGCCCTCATCGTCTAGTGGGAAAGGCCAACCAATGACTAGGAGTGAAGGAGATTATTTAGTGTTGACACATCGGATTTGTCTTTGGAGTTAGTAATTCTAAGAACAAGAAAAGCTGCCTTCCTGTCAAAGCTAATATGTGAGCTGTTGGCGTTCTTAGGCATAATTTTAATAATGAGTCAAACCAGTCCCCTGAGCAGAGAACTGAACACACTGCAGGAGTCACCAGTCTTTGTCCTTCAGGCAGAAAACTATCACATTGCTTCTTCACCATATTGAATTTGGTGGCCTAAAATCATGCTTTCTGGAATGTTCTTTGGATTCTGTTTTCGCAGGGTTTCTTTACTCCCTGAATAGTTAACTTTTATTATGCTGAAATAACAATTTTTCTTAATTTTAAATTGCTTTGTAATTTTTTTTTTCAGTTTGTGTTTAACATTCAGGATACCATCATTCTGTATTGAGAATGTTCTCTCAGGTAGCCACCTGCCAGCTGTTCTTGGTGACTTTAAAGGGAGTTGTCTTTTTTAAGATGGTGGTGGAAGTGGTGGGTACAATACTAGACATTATTAATAAACAATATCAATAAATAGTAAGGTTTGTTTGAGAGCTAAGAAAGATTCTCTAAGTTAGGCTGTTCTTTTCTAAAACACTAGTGTTCATAGTCTCCCTTTACTGTGGGTAGCTCTTCTGCTGAAAGTTGGCAGTGAACTTACTTATTGAGAAGATATGGTACCTCAGGGCTTTTATTTGTTTGAAAGGAAAAAATTCCTTCTCCTTTCAGTGGCAATCATACTTTCTTATTATAAATTCAAAACAAGTTTCAGAAGGAATGACATTTTCAGAGTAAAAAGTAAGAAGGAGTGAATGAATGAGCAAGGTATACTTTCTATAACGTTGTTGCAGCTGTTTAGTCACTAAATCCTGTCAGACTCTGGCGACCCCAGGTAGCCTGCCAAGCCCCTTTGTCTGTGGGATTTACCACGCAAGAACCCTGGAGTGGAAACATTGCTATTTCCTTCTCTATGGGCTCTTCCTGACCCAGGGATTGAACCCATGTTTCTTGCATTGCAGGCGGATTCTTTACCGTTGAGCCATCAGGGAAACCCTTCTATAATGTGCGAAGGGAGAACTGAACACAGAGAATGTATTCACATTTACTAAGAAATTATGGTTTCCCAATCAACACATTAAGTACGTGAAATCGGCATTTGTCCCTCAAATCAGGAGGAGGCCTCAGACGCTCATGGGAAGAGGAGGTGTTAAAAGCTTCTGTTCTTCATGCTTCCTGTCCTGTCTTTGTCCAGATGGCTCTAGAAGCTGGGAAGGCCTCATGAAGTCAGTAGGTTCCCGGCTTCTTGATAGAGTTGCCCCTTGGCCATATGAAACCATATTCCTAATGCTAAAAATAACCAGAGTCTGAGTCCAAAACTTCCTTGTTGTTGACATATCATGTGTCTGGTAGCCCTGGGAAGCAGGACATCCTACTCTCGTCTCTAATAACATAGAAGGTCACCAGTGTTAGCCAAAAGTCCCGCCATGGTAGTTATTCTTTGACTGCTAAGTCGCTTCAGTCGTGTCCAACTCTGTGCAACCCCATAGACAGCAGCCCACCAGGCTCCCCCGTTCCTGGGATTCTCCAGGCAAGAACACTGGAGTGGGTTGCCATTTCCTTCTCCAAGTTATTCCTTGACTACAGCCCCATATGGAGAAGTTATTGTCTTCTTAAATGTAACACTGACTTTGTCCCAAATATTTTTCTCACAGCAGGTGTTTTGTTGTTGTTTGTGGCAAAAGGAACAGAAAAAGTTACAAAAAAAATTATCCTGTAACTTTCTTCTGTGGTAGAAATAAGTACTCAAATTTAAGTCATCACTGTAACCAGCCATGTAGTTTTGTTCAAGTCCTTTCACTTTGCTGGGCATCAGTTTCTCTATTTGGAGAATGAATATACATATGAGGGGGGTGATATTCCAGTGGTAAATTGTAGAAATGTAGCAGAAAAAGCAAATTGGAGGCAATCTTAGCTGAATATGTGAAAGCACATGAATATAGGATATTTATATTTATTTAGATTCTACTTTCATTTTCCATGACTGATTCTTTTTGGGCCCTAGGGCGTTTATTCATTTGCTCATTCATTCAATAAAAATTTACTTTACGTGTCTATTCTGTGTCAGGCATCATCCTAAACTCTGGAGATACAAGAACATACCAAAAAGCATGGTTCCTGTCTTCAGAAAGCCTACATTCTTCTTCTTTGGCTGCACCATGTGTGTGTGCTAAGTCACTCCAGTCATGTCTCTTTGTGACCCTATGGACTGTAACCGCCCACCAGGCTCCTCTGTCCATGGGATTCTTCAGGTAAGAATACTGGAGTGGGTTGCCATGCCTTCCTTCAGGGGATCTTCCCGACCCAGGGACTGAACCACGCTGCATGTGAGATCGCATATCCCTAGCCAGGGATTGAACCCACACCCCCTCTATTGGAAGTGTGGAGTCTTAATCTCTGGATTGCCAGGGAAGTCCAGAAAAACCACATTTTAGTGGGACAAATAGATAATAAATACTTAAGCAAATAAGTAAACAAGATAATTGCAGATTGTGAAAAGTGGTAAGAAAGAAATTTTTTAAAACGTATGGGATGGATGGTAACTAAGGCAATCACCTTTAGGTATATGGCTGTTGTGATGCCATCTGAGCTGAGAAATAAATGTCAAAAGACATGCCAACAACCTCAGCTTCTAAACCTGGCAAAGTAGAGAGGTTATTCACATTAATACCTCATAGGTGCAAAAATGACCCATGTAGTCTGTTTCCCATGCACAGAACATTTTGTTGACACAGTGCCTTTAGGCAGAATGCAGAGATGTCAGATTTCCATAGCATCCTCCAGTAGGGTTGGTCTTGGTCATCACCAACCAATATCTCATTTGGGGAGGGTGGACGCAGGCAGTCCTCTGACTCTGTGCAGGCCCTGACCTCACCAGTCCTGCTCTGACCAGGCTGCAGACAAAGAATGAACATGTGCTTAGTCACAGCCAAACTGTGCTGACAAAGAAGTGACCACCTGCTTTCCCATGCACTGCCCGTCCTGGTCGGGGAGGTTCTGAGCCCATTTGTCATCTCCTGGGGGCAGAGCAGACTCACAGAGCACTGGTAACTCTTTTGACCTGGGAAGGGCTGGAGACAGAAGGCTTGGATTAAAGGTAGGTACAGCTGGTGACTGCCTATGTATTATGACTGGAATTTTTCTCCCTTGACCTGTCCTCAATGCCTGAAATTCTACTGCTAGAAGTTAGCCTCCAATCCACTCAGTTTTTGAAAGGTTTTTTGGAGGGAGATTTGTGTATTTTTTATCCTTCAAGTCCTTTAAGACTAAATTTTCTTCAGGGAAGACTTGAAAGTCTTTTGGAGAAGCAAGGAGTCAGTTTATAGGTGTCATGCCCTGAATCTTACCTGAGCCAGGATTGACCTGTGAAATGACAAGTGCGTACCCCCTACTCTTAGAACATGACTCCTAGTTTCCTAGCTTCCCACTAAGTTACTCCCACTGTAACTGCTCTTCAGTCTCCTGGAGACCTCTCCTTCCTTGAGACCCCTCCTTCCTCGAGAGGTTCATGATCATTGTCAGTGTCTGATGTAAGCCACATGCACAGATAACAGTATCTCATGGTAGACACCCATGGGCCTGTATGTGCTATCTCCCCCCACTCAGCTCAAGAAATAAAACATTAGGTGGTAGCTGAAAATGTGCCCCTCCCAAAGATATCAGGTCCTAACCCCTGAAACTTGTAAATGTTAAATTTGGAAAAATCGATCTTTGCATGTGTGCTCAAGTTAAGGGTCGTGAGATAGGGGGATTATCATGGATTATCCAGATGGGCCGTAAATATCATGACAAGAGTCTCATAAGAGGGAGGCATAGGGATATTCACATACACACACTTGTCTGCACAAGGAGGTCTTGTGAAGATGGATCAGAAAGAGATTTGAACATTGGAGTGAAGTGGCTGCAAACCAAGGAGATGCTGGCAGCCACCAGATGAGGGAAGAGGTGAGGAACAGATTTGCCGCTAGAGCCTGCAAAGGGAGCATGGCGCTGCCCACACCTTCACATTTTGAACTTCTGGCTTTCAGAACTGTGAGAGAATAAAGTTCTGTTGTTTTCAACCATCAGGTTTGCAGTAATTTGTTACAGCAGCAACAGGAAAATAATACAGTTCCAATGCAATGGTAGCTACCTGCGTTGCAATCCAATTGCAACCCTCCTCTCTCCACTCTCTGGAAGTAACCTTGAATTTGGTGTTTAATACTCTCTGAATTTCCTTATGCTTTTATTGCATATGTTTGTAATCTGAAATAATAAGCCACTTTATATGAGGTATCATACCATATCCTTCTGCCTATTGCCATTTGCTTTTATCTTCTGCCTCCCTCTGCATATTTTAAATTATATATATATATGTAAACACATATTTTATAAATTATGTATGTTGACACATGTAGCTATAGTTCACTTTAACTGATGCATAGTATTCCTTTTATGTGTGCATGTGTGCACGTGTGTGTGTGCGTGTGTGTGTGCGCATGTGTGTGTGCGTGTGTGTGTGTGTATGTGTATCACAATTTTAAGATCAATTCTACTGATGGACATTTAGGTTGTCCCTGGTTTCTCAGTCCTTCAGGCAGTGACACAATGAACGTTTGTGCTCATATACAGGAATATTTCTAGGATATTTACCAGAGAATAGAATCACTAGGTTGAAGTTTGTGTCATTCTCAACTTTGTTAGATATTGTCAAACTGCTCTGCAAAAGTACTGATGTACACCTGGTGGTTAAATAAGGATTTTGACAGCAGCATATTTTAGTAAGGGAAAGGGTATGCATGAAAAGGATTGGGTTGGGAGACAAAGGGAGAGGTAAATAGTTCTAACAAAGAAAGAGTTCTCTACTGAGGCATGAAGCAATTTTGAATTGCTTGGGGAAATTTTTTGTAAAATTTTCCCTCTTTAGCCCACACTCTCCCCATTCTGGGATGTCTTCCTAAGGAAAGTATGTATTCTCTCAGGAAACTGGCCTGCATTAGTTAAGAGCCAGTAGACTGGGTGCCTGAGAAGTAACAAAGGGAGGAGAGACAGGAAAGCTCGAATTGAGGGGCCACCGGGAGGATGGAGCTAGGCCAGGAGGGTGTGTTAATCAAAGAACCTGTTATACAGTGCAGGGAGCTCAGGTTCACGCTCTGTGATGACTAAATGGGTGGGATGGGGCATGGGGGGAGGACCAAGAGGGAGAGGATATATGTATACATATAGGTGACTCACTTTGCTGTACAGCAGAAACAAAACATTGTAAAGCAACAATACCCTCCCTCTGGAAAAAAAAAAAAATCAAGGGGCACTGAAATAAACAGAAGTGAGCACCTACCCCTCTGCAGGCGTCCAGGGGCATCAATAGGGCTTCAGCACGCTTGAGTGAAGGGATTGGGATAAGGTCCGAATACTTGACTGTGCTTATCCAACTTCGGCTCCTGACAGTGCTTGTCCCAAGCCCTCTTTGAAATTTTGTTATGGAAGAATCACTTTATAATTCATTAAACTATTGTTCCCCTGGGTCTCTGAAGAGGCTGAAGGGTTAAGGTTGGCATTTTTACATTGGAATTAGCAGCCTAGGAAAATTCAGGAGAATTAAATATGATACTCCCAACGCATTTACAGAATGCAACATGTTTTGGAAGTAAAATATTCATCCAAATACTGTAGAGTAGGAAAAAAGATACATGTACTGATTAAAAAACAGAGTAAAGTGTGCATTTGTATGTGTGTGTGTACATTGATAAGGATGAGGAGACAAAATGATTCAAATAATTAGTCTTTTAAATTTATGATGTCTTTTCTCTATAAAGCTACAAGCATTCCTCCCTTTTTAGAAAAATTTACTTTATTAACAGTTATAATTGGACATGGAACAACAGACTGGTTCCAAATAGGAAAAGAAATATGTCAAGGCATATATTGTCACCCTGCTTATTTAACTTATATGCAGAGTACATCATGAGAAACGCTGGGCTGGAGGAAGCACAAGCTGGAATCAAGACTGCTGGGAGAAATATCAATAACCTCAGATAAGCAGATGACACCACCCTTATGGCAGAAAGTGAAGAAGAACTAAAGAGCCTCTTGATGGAAGTGAAAGAGGAGAGTGAAAAAGTTGACTTAAAGCTCAACATTCAGAAAACTAAGATCATGGCATCCGGTCCCATCACTTCATGGCAAATAGACAGGGAAGCAGAGGAAACAGTGGCTGACTTTATTTTGGGGGACTCCAAAATCACTGCAGATGGTGATTGCAGCCATGTCAACTCTCACATCCATACATGACCACAGGAAAAACCATAGCCTTGACTAGACGGACCTTAGTCAGCAAAGTAATGTCTCTGCTTTTGAAAATGCTATCTAGGTTGGACATAACTTTTCTTCCAAGGAGTAAGCGTAGTTCAGATCGTCTTAATCTGCTGGGAAACCTACATTTGATGAACCTTTTTTCATCTTATATTTGATTTTAGCATAAAAGTTAACCATATTTAACAAATATTCAAAATGTTAATAGTTTCTCATAATTATTAAGATGAAAGTGATTGTGTTGGGGAGAAATTTTCAATAAAATAATACAACAATTAGACAACTGTGAAAACAAACATTTTCTAAATTTCTATTTCTTTGGCATTTGGAACTCAACTTGCCAGAGGGTCGGGCTGAACTAGAACAAAGTTTTGGGGTCTAAAGTTTTCAGGCCTACACGACAAATACCAGCAGCAAAAATAAAAAAGGAAAGCAAATCACTCTGTAATTCCATTATTCTAAGACATTAATTGCCTTCGTTTCTTTGTTCACCTTCAGTCCTTGATTGCATGCCATCATTTTATGTAACTACAAGTACAATTTAAGTACAATACTGCTGTCTTTTTTCACTTAAAAAGTGAACACTTTTGTCTTAGGGCTATTTTAGGTTGCAAAGAACTTTACTCAGTCAAGTTAAATTAGCTCAAAAGAAAAAAAAGTTGTGTGTGTGTGTGTGTGTGTGTGTGTGTGTGTGTAGGTAGGTGTATGTGTGAGCCTAATCATAATGAAATCCACGGACAGGAACCTAAGACAGCTAAGCCCCACAGGAATTAGAGCTGGGACACAGCCATCAGCTACTGAAGCTGCTGTCAGAGGCCTTAGGTGGGGTATGAGCTTATCTTTGCATTTCTCTTCTGCACTCTCATAGCTTCAGTTGTGGATTGACAAAAATGGCCACCCCAAACTACGCGACCTTACAGTTATTACTTACAGAGTTTTCAGTTATCCTTTCTCTAGATCTCTTAGAGTCAAATTCTGATTAGATTGGCCTAAGTTATCTTTTCCATCCAGGTAGGCCATCAGAAGTTTCTGTTTAGCTTGTGGATTGGCAGTCAAAGCTCAGGTAGACACACCTTAGTCCTATTGAATGTGGCTGGGTCAGCACAGCACATGTTCCAGACTCTCTGCAGGCAGCAAGCCACATGTAGGGACCCCTAATCTTCCTCCCCACCCCACCTTCATCCTCCCTACCTACCCCCATCAGTAGTGAGTGTGGCAGGGAGGCACCAGCTCTCACGTGACCTTTATCTTCATAACTACAAATTTACTGAGTATACCACATTACGTCAAGTGGCTCTTCCATAACTTAAGATCTCACTCCTCTGCGTGCCTGCTAAGTCGCTTCAGTAGTGTCTGACTCTTTCTGATCCTGTGGACTGAGCCCACCAGGCTTCTCTGTCCATGGGATTCTCCAGGCAAGAATACTGGAGTGGGTTGCCTCGCCCTCCTCCAGGGGATCTTCCCTTCACTCCTCTGCTGTTAGTTTTCATTTTACTTTAGCTCCTTTTAGTTTGGGGGCGGCTACGAGTAAAAGTATGATGAACACTTCTGTACTTATATCTTTCCTTTCATATGGAAAATATAAAATAATCTTTATATTACATGAATTAAATTACATTCTCTGAGTACTTTCAGGATGTAAGATATAACCTTGCTTTTCTTTTCTTTTTTTTTTTTGGTTTAAAAAGTGCCTGTACTTGCTAGAGATTTATACTTAAGTAGTTAACAGGAAAAATAATAGGATGTGCTATTTAGTATTTGCTTCAAAACACTATTTGAAAAAACACCAGAGGTGGATGGGTGATAGCTGAAACAAGATTGGTGAAATGTTGATGAGTATTGGCACTGATGATGGGTACATCATTTCATCTCATTTCATTCAGTCGCTCAGTTGTGTCCAACTCTTTGCAACCCCATGAATTGCAGCACGCCAGGCCTGCCTGTCCATCACCAACTCCCAGAGTTCACTCAGACTCACGTCCATCGAGCCATCCAGCCATCTCACCCTCTGTCGTCCCCTTCTCCTCCTGCCCCCAATCCCTCCCAGCATCAGAGTCTTTTCTAATGAGTCAACTCTTCGCATGAGGTGGCCAAAGTACTGGAGTTTCAGCTTTAGCATCATGGGGGCCATTTATTTATGGGCACACGGGGGGTTGCTCCTGTCTCTATTTTGCTGTTTAATTCCCACTGCTCTTGCTTTCCCTTCTGAAATTTTTGCTGTTTTACCCCATGATGCCCCCATGCTACCTTCTGAATTCCTCCCATTTTCTCAGATTCAATGACCCCTGAAACTTGCTTCTTAGTTTCCTTATCCTTTCCCAAACACCTCAAGTCCACCCATCTATTGACTTACTCAGTAATTGATTCACACAAGAATTGTGAGCTTATGTTTGGGCAAGACACTGTAAAAGGTGCAAAATGTAGTCACGTTTGTTGTTTTAGATGCCATTTGTTGTATTAGACAGCCGTTAAGAGCAGCTTCACTTTCACTTTTCGCTTTCACACAATGGAGAAGGAAATGGCAACCCACTCCAGTGTTCTTGCCTGGAGCATCCCAGGGACAGGGGAGCCTGGTGGGCTGCCGTCTATGGGGTCGCACAGAGTCGGACACGACTGAAGCGACTTAGCAGCAGCAGGAGCTATTAACACAATCATAACTTATCTTGTACTATGAGGTAAGAGCTAGACAATCAGCTTAACACTCTGGGAAGAACTATACAAGACAAGCCAGGCGCCCTCCAGCGGGGTGGGCAGTGACATAAGGCACAGGAAGCAGCAGAAGGCTGAGATGTGGGAAGAGGCTCTTCTTTAATACCTACAGCTTCCTTCCCACCTCTTTGTCTAGTGAGTTTCAGCCTTTAGGAATTTTGAATTGCAAGCTACATTTTGAGGTCATATTTATTTAGTAAAATGAAAATGATACATATTAAGTTTCTTGGAATTTTTATAACCTTTAATATAAAGCAGTGAAGAGTCTCAAATGCTCCAGGAAATGAATATTTTATATTTGTGCTGAAAACGCAAAAATCTAATCAAATGGCTTCATTTTCTATTCAGTTCCCAAACATTAATGGATTACAAATTTTGTGCGAGATAAGAATAGTCGCAGGGTGATCATTTTGAGGCTGTTTTAAGAGTTAAAATGTAAAAAACAAAAGAGAATCAGCAGCAAACTCCAGGTGCTTCCTGACTCCTTGAAGCTGGAATGCCCCAGTGTGTGACTGTACCACCTCATAAATGCCTGTGTCTGGCAGGGGTTGAGATCTTCTCAGAGCTTCCCCGGCTCCCTCCACACGCCTCTGCCTTTGCACCCCTCAGCTTGGATTAAAATCCATATCTCTACTTGTCAGTCTCCCTCGCTAGTCTGTGAGCTTCTGTGGGAGGAAATGGATTCTATTTCTCAATGCCTGGAATGCTCTTGAGTCCCAGTAAGTATCAGCTGAATAAAAGACAAAAAAATTATTTTCTTAAAAAATTCCCATAGCTTCTCCCTCACAGATTCTCTTCCTTGCACAGACTCAAGATGGTCCCATTCTTCACATGGTTCTGAAGACCTCCTGAGAGCAAATGTTTCCAGGAAACTGCCTGTCAGAGACTCAAAAATTCCATAGGATTCCCCCCACTAAGGACTGCCAATTGAGGATGGGGGCAGCTGGATTCAGGTCACTTGGAATGTGCCTTTGCCATCAGCTTTCTCTTTCTAGAAACAGGATTGTTACCTTTAAACTGTTCAGGGCTTCATTTATTTTTCAACATCACTGCTTAAGGATTTCCCAACATACGCTTCTAATTAAAACCCCACAATAATTAGTCCAGTTTAGAATCTACTGTGAGCACAGCAGGTCAGCAGCAAGTTTATTATCAGACTCGCAAGGTGACAGAATGGTGCGTGGCTAAATGTTTGGGCCAGCTTGCCTTGGGTTCTTCTCCATTAGCTTCTGCTGCCGCGTTTCCCTTCTGGTAGGTGTAATAGTTTGCTCTGGTGGTTTGGTTTGTCTTTATGAGGGTTGGTATAGGGGAAAAGCAAAGCAAGAGAAGGAACACAGAGCGAATGCAGCTCCCTTTAGAGCCTGGTTACATGGACTCGGGACAGTTCACCTGATCTGTGATCGTCATTTTCTCAACTTCAATGTTATTAGAAGTCAGGATATCTTTGAGATAGGTCACTGTTTCTGGAGGGAGATAAGGGTTTCTTCCCAAGATCCAAACATGATCCATGTGAAAAAGCCAGATGATTGTGGTACAGGAGTACACGAGGGCGTAGTTCTCATAGTCGGTGGCCAGGACCCAGTACGGAGCTGACGGCATGACTGAGAACCAGAGGAAGGCAGTATTAGGAGGGACCAGGGCAAGAGAAACCTTCATCTCCAGGGTCCTGGAAGCCAGGCCCTGGGATTCTAGTTCTTCTACATCAGTGAGTCTTAATTCTGGCTTCATGTGGGAATCATATGGGACCTCTGAAAAACACCAGGCCCATCTCTCCCAACCCCAACTCCCAAAGGCTGAACTGGAGCTTGTTGGTACTTTCGAAAGCTTCCCAGTAATTGCAATGTGCAGCCAGAGTTCAGAGCCATCATTCTGGATCCCCATTCCCTGACGGCTGGTTGGTACCTGGAAGCCTATAATATCTGGAGGTTTGGCTGGATCCCCTGGACTGACAGGTGCCCTGAGCACAAGTGCCTATGGAGCCATCCATTACTCAGTAAGTGGAGTTAAGAATGTAAGGCCAGGGGCCCCAGGCTTTCCAGGTTTGTACCATCCAGCTTCCTCCATAATCCACCTACAGGAGGAGGCAGGGGCTAATGTTGGTTTGCTTGTTTTTCTTCCTGTGTGAACTTTGAAAACCCCCCTATTCTTAAGTATATGGTAAATCAGGTGATGGCTGTTGTTTAGTCACTTGGTCATGCCTGACTCTTTGTGACCCTGTGGACTGTAGCCCACCAGGCTCCTCTCTCCATGTGATTTCCCAGGCAAGAATACTGGAGTGAGTTGCCATTTCCTGCTCCAGAGGATCTTCCAAAGCCAAGGGTCGAACCCACGTCTCCTTCATCTCCTGCATTAGCAGGCGAGTTTTTCACCACTGAGCCACTGGGGAAGCCCAAATAAGGTGGTAACAGGTTACAAATTCTTCCTCACAAAGGCCCTATAGAGATTCACTGACTGACATCTGAGTAGTGTCGAAAGTTCAGTATTAAAAGGGTCTTTAAGAAGAGAGATGGAGGTTTACTTTCTCCATTTGAATCCAGAAATTTCCTTTGTGAACTTGACCTCCACAGCCAAGCCAAGTGTGTGGCTCAGTGGTGCTGGCTCCATTTTGTCAGCTCCATCTTAGGCCTGCAGGCCTAGCCCTCCCCTTTTTTGCCCTACTGAGCTTTAGCTTACTCACAAGGAAAGCACCCAAGCCAAATAAGTTCCTTACAGTCTTCATCTGATATGAAAACTGAAAGAATGTCTTTTGCTGACACAGGTGGTTAATGGTCATGAGACCCCTGGGGTGAGGGTGGGGGGAGGCGAATCCCTCAGTTTCTGTCAGTGTGGACATGCTTCCTTTTGTAGTCAGATTCTATTTTTAGCTGTGGCCCCATTAAGTGTCCCTGTCCCCCTTTTGGCAGAACGCAGTGCAGCTGGGAATGCCTCTGATGGTCGTCTGCATGATTCTGCCTGGATGTAAGTTACCCATAATAACATAATCGTTCTTTATGGAGTTGCCTGCTTTCTTTTCCAGTCTCAAAGTTCCTTTTAAGTTCAGAGGATATTATTCAATAACTCCACCTCCCAACACCAAGGAAAACCCACTGTCCAACTGAAAGGGGAACCAAATGAAACCCCAAAAATTCGTCTACAAAGTGGCAAACAGAGCCAGGACTCCAACTTATCTTCACTCTTACGAGCTCTTGCTGTTAAACTTTCTCACATGTTAGTCGTTTTTCTAATAACTACTAATTTTTCAGTTGTTAGATCCCTCTGGGAAAGAAGACTGGCTTGAGCCTCCTAATGCTCATGCCCAGTGGGCTTCAATCTGTGCTTCCTCCATTGACATACTTCCTGTAGTTTTATAATAAATCACCTGGGTGCTTGTCAGTATCCACACTGACATGTAAGCTTCACAGGGACATTGGCCAGCTCTGTCCTGCTCATCTTTGCATCCCCAGGGCCTAGCCCAGTATTGTACGGAGCTGACGGCATGACTGAGAACCAAAGGAAGGCAGTATTAGGAGGGACCAGGGCAAGAGAAACCTTCATCTCCAGGGTCCTGGAAGCCAGGCCCTGGGATTCTAGTTCTTCTACATCAGTGAGTCTTAATTCTGGCTTCATGTGGGAATCATATGGGACCTCTGAAAAACACCAGGCCCATCTCTCCCAACCCCAACTCCCAAAGGCTGAACTGGAGCTTGTTGGTACTTTCGAAAGCTTCCCAGTAATTGCAATGTGCAGCCAGAGTTCAGAGCCATCATTCTGGATCCCCATTCCCTGATGGCTGGTTGGTACCTGGAAGCCTATAATATCTGGAGGTTTGGCTGGATCCCCTGGACTGACAGGTGCCCTGAGCACAAGTGCCTATGGAGCCATCCATTACTCAGTAAGTGGAGTTAAGAATGTAAGGCCAGGGGCCCCAGGCTTTCCAGGTTTGTACCATCCAGCTTCCTCCATAATCCACCTACAGGAGGAGGCAGGGGCTAATGTTGGTTTGCTTGTTTTTCTTCCTGTGTGAACTTTGAAAACCCCCCTATTCTTAAGTATATGGTAAATCAGGTGATAGCTGTTGTTTAGTCACTTGGTCATGCCTGACTCTTTGTGACCCTGTGGACTGTAGCCCACCAGGCTCCTCTCTCCATGTGATTTCCCAGGCAAGAATACTGGAGTGAGTTGCCATTTCCTGCTCCAGAGGATCTTCCAAAGCCAAGGGTCGAACCCACGTCTCCTTCATCTCCTGCATTAGCAGGCGAGTTTTTCACCACTGAGCCACTGGGGAAGCCCAAATAAGGTGGTAACAGGTTACAAATTCTTCCTCACAAAGGCCCTATAGAGATTCACTGACTGACATCTGAGTAGTGTCGAAAGTTCAGTATTAAAAGGGTCTTTAAGAAGAGAGATGGAGGTTTACTTTCTCCATTTGAATCCAGAAATTTCCTTTGTGAACTTGACCTCCACAGCCAAGCCAAGTGTGTGGCTCAGTGGTGCTGGCTCCATTTTGTCAGCTCCATCTTAGGCCTGCAGGCCTAGCCCTCCCCTTTTTTGCCCTACTGAGCTTTAGCTTACTCACAAGGAAAGCACCCAAGCCAAATAAGTTCCTTACAGTCTTCATCTGATATGAAAACTGAAAGAATGTCTTTTGCTGACACAGGTGGTTAATGGTCATGAGACCCCTGGGGTGAGGGTGGGGGGAGGCGAATCCCTCAGTTTCTGTCAGTGTGGACATGCTTCCTTTTGTAGTCAGATTCTATTTTTAGCTGTGGCCCCATTAAGTGTCCCTGTCCCCCTTTTGGCAGAACGCAGTGCAGCTGGGAATGCCTCTGATGGTCGTCTGCATGATTCTGCCTGGATGTAAGTTACCCATAATAACATAATCGTTCTTTATGGAGTTGCCTGCTTTCTTTTCCAGTCTCAAAGTTCCTTTTAAGTTCAGAGGATATTATTCAATAACTCCACCTCCCAACACCAAGGAAAACCCACTGTCCAACTGAAAGGGGAACCAAATGAAACCCCAAAAATTCGTCTACAAAGTGGCAAACAGAGCCAGGACTCCAACTTATCTTCACTCTTACGAGCTCTTGCTGTTAAACTTTCTCACATGTTAGTCGTTTTTCTAATAACTACTAATTTTTCAGTTGTTAGATCCCTCTGGGAAAGAAGACTGGCTTGAGCCTCCTAATGCTCATGCCCAGTGGGCTTCAATCTGTGCTTCCTCCATTGACATACTTCCTGTAGTTTTATAATAAATCACCTGGGTGCTTGTCAGTATCCACACTGACATGTAAGCTTCACAGGGACATTGGCCAGCTCTGTCCTGCTCATCTTTGCATCCCCAGGGCCTAGCCCAGTATATGGCAGGTGGGAGGTGGTCCACAAGTAATGATGCATTGAATCAGTATAGGTGACACTCAGATGTGACAGGACTGCTCCAACCCAGGGCTCTAGCCTTCAGTTTGTTGAGCTCCTGTCCCTGACGCCTCCTGAGAGAAGTGTATACTTACACCAGAAAAACTTAACTCCCAACTTGGCAGGCTCTGTGATGTTCTCCTGGGTGGCTTCACCTTCAATTTGATTCACAGTTCCATCAGCTCTGCAATGAGTAAAAAACAGAAACAAACCTGAACTAGTTAATAAGCCAAAAATCAATGAAAGGTAAGATTTGTGACACCAACAATCATGGTGGCCAACAGTGCGATTTCTGGGTAGGAGATTCTTGAAGGTAGGCTGGGTCCTGGGTCCATTCCCTCCCCTCTGGTTTATTACTGTCTCTCAGAGGTTAAAGCGCCTGCCTCCAATGCGGGAGACCCGGGTTCGATCCCCGGGTCAGGAAGATCCCCTGGAGA
Organism: Cephalophus harveyi; assembly: GCA_006410635.1. Taxonomy (NCBI): domain Eukaryota; kingdom Metazoa; phylum Chordata; class Mammalia; order Artiodactyla; family Bovidae; genus Cephalophus; species Cephalophus harveyi. The sequence goes on along the minus strand of SJYT01059239.1, from coordinate 79,728 downwards.
AGGAAACGGTAACCCACTCCAGTATTCTTGCCTGGAAAATCCCATGGGCGGAGAAGCCTGGTAGGCTACAGTCCATGGGGTCGCAAAGAGTCGGACACGACTGAGCGACTTCACTTCACTTCACTTCACTTCTGGACTGAGCAGAGGAAGACAGTTTTGGGGTGATAAAGATCAACAATCGCAATGGCCAAGGACTGGATGACATGTGAGACCCTGGCACTTCAACCCTGGTTTTCAGAGTATAGGTAGTGGCCTGCAAGGCTGTTTCTTGCTCCTGGACTCCAAAGCATGATGGAGGAAAAAGGGAAAATTTACAAGCAAATGAATCAATCTGACACAAAAAGAATATTCACTTCTTTAAAAATGACAAGGGTCCAAAGGAAAACATAAAGACTGACTAGATTACTAAAAATCATACAAAACATGAAGTCTAAAGATCTGCAAAGTTTTCCCCCTCTTGGGGCCTCAGTGATATCAGGAGCTCTGAAACAAGTCCGATTTTTCTTTATTCAAGACTCTTCCAGTATTGTTTTGGTTTATGTGGGGTCAGAGAATCAGCCACTGTGTTGTGGCTCACAGGAAGCTTAATGGGTAATAGGATGGCCACAGGAAGCCTTTCTGAGCCTGTGTGACTTCCAGTCTGACGGGTACTTGTTCTCGTGGAGGTGAACACAGTTATTAGACAACTTAGGAAACAGGAATGGCAACCGTTCATGTCCAGCTTCTTTCACTGTCTTCTGGTTTCTTCTCCATTTCACTTCTCCCTGGTTTCACTTGACTTTAAAACTCTTCAATTTATTTTTTAATTTTTATTTTTTGGCCACTCCATGTGGCATCTTAGTTCCCTGACCAGGGTTCAAACCCTCACCCCTTGCATTGGAAGTGTGGAGTCTTAACCACTGGGCAACCAGGGTAGTCCTTTCTCCTGGGGTTTGAATCTCTTGAATCTCAGCTTTGTCACTTACAAGCTGTGTGACTCTTGGGCAAATTACTTTACGTCTCTGTATCTCTGTTTCCTCATCCATAAGAATGGATTTAATAATAGTATCTACCTCAGGTTGCTATGGGGATTAAAGGAATAGCTATGCTCGTTTACATATACATAAATACATGCACTTGTACACACACATATATATGCATACAGAACTGTGCCTTGCACATAGAAAATGCTTAATTAATATTAGTTACCATTGTTTATTGTTACTTTCATGTTTGTTGATGGTGGGTGGGTAGCAGTTCTTACTGGGTTTGTTTTTAAGTTTAAATTGCTTTTAAAATATGAATTTTGGGATCAGTGAAGAAGCCCTCAGTGATAGAAAAGTATATCTCTGTAGACTCTCCTGTTCACAAAACCTAGAATGTGACTATGTATGCATTTCATTCTTGCTTAATAAGAAAAGGAGTTTTCTAACAGTTAGAACTGTCTGAAGATGGAATAAACTGTCATGGACATTGATGAGCTCCCAGTTTCTGTAAGGATTCAAGCTAAGGTAGATGGTCTCAATCAGCAGGTGATATAGAAAGGGCTTCTCTTGTGGTACTGGAGATCAGACAAGAGAGTCCCTGCTGTCTTTTGCTTCCAGAAGGTCTATTTTGGAGTGAGAGCAGGAAATCTTGCAGTTTGTGTTACCATTAAGTCCCCAGGGTCTCTCACAGGGTCTGGGACACAATAAGATGTTCAGCAAGTGGCCACGGAAATGAATGAGTGACTTGTAGTCCCTACCATCCTGCCTGCCAAAAGCTGTCCTTTCAGGACCTGTTGTGAGCAGGCAACCAAGACCCAGCGAGGGCTCCATCCTCTCACACTAGAAGGCAGGGGCACCAGTCACCCCAGGACAAGTCTGCAGGGCTGCCTCCTGGACGCACAATGCTTTTGAAACCACAACCACTCACCTCAGCTCCTTGTTTATCACTTTGACGTTTCCATTTTCCTTTAGTGAGTAGTTGGCTTGGATGCAACTTCCCTTCTCAAAGCTCACTGGGATCTTCTCAATTTCATACCATCTTCCAAGATACTGCAGAGACAACGACAGGCAGAGAGAACCCTGTGGCTCTCTGGGGATCTGAAAACTCTTCCCCATTGTTGTCTTTCAGAGCAGAGCCCTTTCCTGGGGAAGCTAGGCAAAATGGGCTGCATTGTTCCCAGAAGCCACTGAGCAAGATATTGATTCCAATGGGAATAAGTGAATCGGATGTGTGGGCATTGGTTGAATGCCACCGTCCATTCCTAAAGTGCTCTTATTTAGCTATGCTCTTGGTGTCCTCTTCAGTCAAAACCTACGTGAAATTCTAAACTCTGTAAAAGGAAGGGATTGGTTTAGATGATGTAATATGCCATCTCAAATATTTTATGATTTTACAAGGCATCTTTGAATTGTGTGCAAAGTTGGATATGTTTACTGTGGGGAGCTGGGACTCCAGAATCGATTGAATTCTCCCCATAAGACCCCACACGAGGAGTTGGTCACAGAGGCTTTTGGCATGAGATTAGGATTTAGAAGACCTATATCATTCTTCCCCTGGGGGCTTGCTCTCAGACCCTAACTTCAGTGCAGAATCAGCTTTAAAGGAACTGAGCAACCGTGTGGGTGAGGGTGAAGGGAGACAGTCACACCCTGCTTCCACACATTCCCCGGCATAGAAACTGCTTCAGTCGACAACCTTCGTGAGGGCAACTTGGTAACGTCAAGCAAAACTAAAACTGCATTTACTCTGGCCCAGCAATTTCACTTCTGGAAAGGTATCCTCCTGAAAATAAGAAATGATGTATGTCTAACCACAATCACTCACCTCAGCTCCTTGTTTATCACTTTGATGTTTCCATTTTTCTTTAGTGAGTAGTTGGCTTGGATGCAACTTCCCTTCTCAAAGGGAAATATATTCATTGCAGTTCTCTTTGTAATATTAAAAGCCAGGAAGTGGCTTAAGTGAGCGTTAGTAGGTTTAACTAAATGATGACACATCCATACAATGGAATGCTATACACCCTCTTTTAAAACACAACAGGCAATTATCTCCAAGATACACTTAATGGAAAAAGAGCCAGGTGCAAAATAGTGTATATATATTAAGCTACCTTTTATGTAAAACTGGGAGAAAAGGTTATATGGTTTTTCTATTGCTAACTGTGGTGTTGGAGAAGACTCTTGAGAGTCCCTTGGACTGCAAGGAGATCCAACCAGTCCATTCTGAAGGAGATCAACCCTGGGATTTCTTTGGAAGGAATGATGCTAAAGCTGAAACTCAAGTACTTTGACCACCTCATGTGAAGAGTTGACTCATTGGAAAAGATTCTGATGCTGGGAGGGATTGGGGGCAGGAGGAGAAGGGGACGACTGAGGATGAGATGGCTGGATGGCATCATAGACTTGATGGACGTGAGTCTGAGTGAACTCCAAGAGATGGTAATGAACAGGGAGGCCTGGCGTGCTGCGATTCATGGGGTCGCAAAGAGTCGGACACGACTGAGCGACTGAACTGAACTGAACTGAATGTAACAAATTACCACAAGCTTAAAACATCACAAATTTATGGTCTCATAGTTTTGTACATCTGAAGTCTGACAAGGATCTCACTGGGTTAAAATCAAAGTGCCGGCAGGGCTACATTCCTTTCCAGAGGCTCTAGAGGAGAATCCGTCTTCTTACCCTTTCCAAGTCCTAGATACCGTTTGCATTTCTTGATTTGTGAGTCCCTTCCTCCATCTTCAGAGCCAGCAAGAACAGGTCAACTCCTTCTCACACTGCATCTCTCTGAGTCTTCTTCCATCATCACACCTCCCTGACCACAGCTGGGAAATGTTCTCTGCTTGTAATGATTAGATTAGACCCACCTGATAATCTAGGATATCCTTACCATCTCAAGCTCCATAACTTTAATCGCAACTTCAAAATTCCTTTTTCTATATGCTGCTGTTGCTGCTGCTGCTAAGTTGCTTCAGTCGTGTCTGACTCTGTGCGACCCCAGAGACAGCAGCCCACCAGGCTCCGCCGTCCCTGGATTCTCCAGGCAAGAACATTGGAGTGGGTTGCCATTTCCTTCTCCAATGCATGACAGTGAAAACTGAAAGTGAAGTCGCTCAGTCGTGTCCGACTCTTCGCAACCCCATGGACTGCAGCCCACCAGGCTCCTCCGTCCATAGGATTTTCCAGGCAAGAGTACTGGAGTGGGTTTTTCTATATAGAGAAACATTATTTGCAGATTCTGGGGAATAGGACATGGACAACATTCTTCCTACTGGAATTATATATGTGCTTTTTAATATATATACACATTATCTCTCAAAAGATACACCATAAGCTGTTTTTACTGGTTGTCACTGGGAAGAAATGAGGCTGGGTTACAGGGGTGGAAGTGAAAGTTTTCATTGTATCTTCTTTTGCACCTTTAGAATTTTGAACCCAGTGAATATATTTACCTAGTCAAAATATTAATTGAAATTATTTTAGAAATTTAAAAATGTATTACTCAGCAAAACAAACCAAAATTAAAGAGATGCAATCAGAATTTGAAATGAGAGCATACTGCAAATAGGTGGCAGTATTGCTTTGGTCATCTGGCTCTTTGTTAAAATATATGTCCACATTTATGACATAAATTTTCCTCTCATTTGTTAAAGGGCATCTTTCAATTAAAATTACTGAACTTAACATGCACTTAAAGCATCAAAGAATAAGCTAAAGGTCAATTGGTTTCATAGGCATCCTCCAAAAAATTCTCCATTTTATACAGTGCATTTAAAATAGTTCCATTACTGTTAAGGTGACTTTAATGGTCCACATTTTAAAACAAGGAAGCTTAATTTTCCAGAAAGGAAGAAACTCAGAGGTGGAAGATTGCTCTTCATGTCATGTTCCCTCATGATCGCATATTATTTTTGTGAAGGGTCTTCATTTCTCTATCTATATAAGGAGAACGCAATGTTTAGAAATAATTATGAAAAGGAAGAAGTAAACCTATCTCCATTTTCAGATGACAGGGTTTTGTGTATAGAAGATTCTAAGGAATACACACACACACACACACACACACACACACAACTATTAGAACTAACAAATGACTCAGCAAGGTTAAAGGATAAAGTAATTAATATCTACAAATAAAAAGTATTCCTATACATACAATGACAAATCTGCAAATTAATTTAGAAAATTTCCACTTATAATAGCATCAAAAAATAAAATTATTATGAAAATAATTTAACCAAAGAAGCATAAAACACACTCTGAAAACTACAAAAGACTGCAGAAATAAAGAAGACCTAAATAAATGGAAAGACATCCTATGTTCATGGATAGGAAGACTTAAACTTGTTAAGATGGCAGTACTCTTCAAATTGACCATGGATTTAATAATACAATCTCTGTCAAAACTCCAACTAGCTTCTTTGCAGAAATTGACAAACTGATCCTAACATTTATGTTGAAATACAAAGGACTCAGAATAGGCACAAGAACAAAGTTGAAGGACTTATATGTTCTGACTTCAAAACTTACTACAAAGCTACAGTAATCAAGACTATATAGTACTGGAATAAGGACAGACATATAAATCAATAGAATAGAATTGTGAGTCCAAAAACAAATTCTTACACATATGGTCAATTGATTTTCAACAATTGAATCAAGACTATTCAGTGGGAAAAGAGTAGTCTTCTTAACAAACAGTCTGGAACGGCTGTATATCCTCATGCCAAAGAAAGAAGTTTCCTTTCTATATCACCAATGTATAAAATGTAACTTAAAATGAATCAAAGACTTACATGTAAGAACTACAACTATAAATCCCTTAGAAGAAAATATAGGAGTAAACCTTTATAAACATAGACTAGGCAACGTTTTTTTTTTTTTTTAAGATATGCCACCAGAAGCACAGCAAAAAATGAAAAGATAATTTGGGCTTCATTAATATTGAAAAGTTTTGTGTTCAAAAGACATGAATAAGATGATGAGACAATCCTTACCATACATGGGGGAGTTGGTTTTATTGATACCTTTTTAGCACAGGTGACAAGAAGTCCCCTGGGGGAAGTGCTATCCTATCCTGGGCCCTATTTGAGGCACCCATGGGATCCTGCCCTCCTGGGAAGCCTGGTTTTGAATCGTACTCTGCATTTACTGGCCGCGTGACCTGAGCGGGTGGCAAGCTCCCTGACGTTCAGCTTCTTCATCTGTAGAGTGAGGATAACAGCTCTGCAACATCTGCTGTTGATGCCCTGTATCCCATTGTCCTCTCAGCCCACCTCTGGGCTCACCTCCATCGTGGCAAGCAGTTTCCACACACACCGCCAGCTTCCACCTCAAGCCCCTGGGTCTCCTTCCCTGCGAGAGGCTCGTCCAGTGTCATGGGAGCTCCCACTGCCTGCTTGCATCTATCCACGGGACAATCTGAGGCACATTCTGTGCATTTCCTCAGAGGACCCCCAGCAGACGTGAAGCCTGTTCAGAGTAACCTGCTCGTGAGCTCACCCTTTACTGCTTGCCTGCCTTCTCTGTTTCCACACCAGCCCCCTCAGGCTTCTTGGGATCATCTCCCAGAACCTCTCTGCTCCCCAGCTCTTGTCTCAAAGTCTGCTTTTGGGAACTCTTTGGAGGATAAGTACCTACCCCAAGGCTTGCTGTAGTCATTAGAGCAGGAAAATAAAACCAAACCTGGTAGGATGCTTATTCAAACAGGAGACAGCAAAACAAGCAGGGATTTATTCTTTTACTGTACCTTATTCACGTCAAAATTCTCCTGCACCGGAGGATTGGGGCATTTCCCGAGATGGAAAGCTTGTCCCTCAGCTGCTGCGAAGAGGCCAGCCAGGGCAGGGAGCAGCAGCAGCGCTGGCACCATCTTTGGGCTGGGTGGCTGGAGACGGACCTGGAGTGGGGAGAACAAACGCAGCTGGAGGCATTCGGAGCCTCTGAGGGCACCGAGTCCTTGGAGGAACATGTCTGGGCTCGTCGGTCTCAGTGTGGGCAGCCTCCTACTCAGCCCCTCCGAGCCCCTCATCCTCCGGGGCCACCTTAGTCATCGGTGTGGCTGTGAGGTCTTCCTCCTCTGTAAGCCTCGCTAGATAGAACCTTCTATGCACAATCTGCCTGGCATTACAGTTTGTTGGACTTATTTGGCCACCTTCCCCACTGACCCCACACAGCTAATTACATATTTTTCAAGGATGGGCATCATGTTTAATTCTCCCTGGACTCTCCCACAGAACCTCCCAGTGCCAGGCACAGTAGATGCTTGTTGAATGAACAGAAGCAATGTGTGTGTGTGCGTATGTGTGTGTGCACTTGTTGAATGAACAGAAGCAATGTGTGTGTGTGTGCGTATGTGTGTGTGTGCACTTGTTGAATGAACAAAAACAATGTGTGTGTTGGGGGGAGGTGGCGGGGATTGGGAGAGAGTGAAGCCCTCAAGTGAACCATGAGAGAAAAAACTAATCGAAAACACAACCTGCATTTAGTGCCCTATGAGGTTCATCAAAGAAATGCCTCCCCTGACTCCACCTCCCCACCCTACCCTCCACTTGCTGGCTCTTTACCAGTCCAGGAGTAGGCCTGGGAACCTTGGGGACTCCAGGACTACCTTGACTGGGTTTGAATTCTGGCTCTTCACACACTAAGTGTAACTGTGTCCAATGGATGCTTTAATTTCCTTGGCTGTTAAGCGGGAATAAAAATTATACCAACCTTGTGAACTTCCAAGGGAATTAAATGAGAAAATATAGACAGCATTTAGAGCAGTATCTGACACAAATGCTCAATAAATGCTATTATGAAATGCAGAAGCAAATTATTGTATTTCCTGAATTTCTCTTCCTTCCTTCCTTCTTTCCTTCCTCCTTCCCTTCCTTTCTTCCTTAATATTCTGTTGAGGCTACTTTTCTTACATGCTATACATTTAAGCAGAGAGGGGCCAGTAGCTGATGTGAGCCCAGAGCCCTTGGGTGTGGAAGCTGCTTTGGGGGGCGGTGCACAGTGGGCAGGGGTGGGGCGGCAGCGCTGCTGGCAGGGTCGAATCCTGGGTTGCTCCCAGCTTCTTTCACTGACTTGCTCTCAGTCTGTTCTCTTCCTTGTGACGCCTTGCCTGTAGCTGCACGAGAGCTATTTCCAGCTCTTTGCTTTTCTCCCTGTGATGAAGAGGCTTGAATTGAGGCAAGCAAGATGTTCTCAGATTTGAGTTTTTAAAAGAATGTGTTATAACTGGGATAATTATAACCACTTTCTTAAGAATCTCGAAATCTCCAAATAACCTTTAATAATCAATAGCTCTTCTTCTGGGGGTTTTGTTGCGTGTTTTTCAAAAGAACAGTTACATAACGAGTAAAAGTTGATGTGAGGTTGAGGGGAGGAGGGACGGTCCCCGAGTCCCCGCCTTGAGCACGTCTGCGGGGGGCGGGGGCTACTTTCCTTAGTCTCCGAGGCTCCGTTTCCCATCAGCCCCTGCCACCAGGTAAACAACATCTGTCTTTTAACCTTTTAGGGGATGATGGATTTGCCAAAATCCAGCCTAAACCCACAAAAATTTGCATTCCTTTCCAAGCCGTTCTTAAAACACTGAAGTTCTACTCTTGGCCCATAGTCGGCTCCAGGCTCAGTGCCCTGCCCAGGAGTTCTAAGCTCAAGGATGGCCACGCATTATGAGCATTCGCCATGGCCCCCAAACTGGGCAGAAACTTAGAGGTCATTTATCCAACCCCTCCCCTCAGGTGTACTGATGGGGAAGCTAAGGCCCAAAGGGGCAGAAGGCCGGGGCTCAGGCCCCATCTCCACCTCTCCATCCGTCCTGTGACCACCTTCAGTGGCTTCGGTAAACACCTAGCTCTAATACCTGATGAATCTCATTTCACCACGTGACAGTTTGACCCAAAGTCAGCTCCTGACAAACAAAATGTTTGTTACAAAATGTCCTGTAGTGAGCTGAAATGTGTTCTTTAGCTCTGCAGGATTTCAGAGCATAACTAATTATCCCGCCTGCATCTCTTCCAAAGATGCCTCTTTATTGCAGTAGTTTTAGTCCTATGATTAAACTTCTTGTGAAAGAGTTGATAATATCCATCATTTTTTCCCAGTGCCTCTTGCATTCTAATTCATGCAACGCTTATTGAGCAACTTCTGAGGGTAAATCACATTATTAACCTGTATTTATGAACTCGGATATGTATGACTTACTTTTGCATCTTCTTCTAACACTAATAGGAAGATTGTCCTAATGAAGAGAGTTCAAATACTTTTAAATATATATATAATTGAAATATTATCTTAAATGAATATTAAATAATTAGAAAAGAATTCTACTAAGGTTATGGTGCATCCACCCTGGGCCACAATTACTAAGTAGTAATTGTGTATTACTACTTACACTCCTTGAGCTTCTCCAGGGAGAAGCCCTGGTTTCAGTATTTTACATGGACCTGAGTCTCTACAACACCCAGTCTGGAAGAGTCCTGCACTAACATTCTCCATGTGCTCAGTGAGGTTACTTCCTGATAAGCTGTGAAGCCAGAACTTAGACCAGGTTTCCTAAGAGTCTACACACCTGTACGATAGTGTGGACCCGGTATCTGGTCGCAAGGAGCTTCAGAATATTAGGGATGAGTCTTTTAGATTTCACATGACAAAGTAAAATACATTTCCACACGTATATGGGTCTTAAAAACCATTTTGCTATTGAATCTGATAAGAAATCATATCACCTGAAGAAAATTTTTCAGGAGATAAAAAGCTTTGCATTTTCTGTTAATATTAATACTATTTAATTTAATTATTTAATAATTAATTCTATTAATACTAAATGAATTTTCAATTCACACAGCACATTCCAACTCACTTTTTGGTCAGTTTTACTGCAGTGCACACTGGATAACTCCCTGAGAATTCATCTAGTGCAGTATTGGTATAGGAATAATTCCTCATTGTCTGATAATAGTATCAAGGGGGTTGCCTGATGCAACCAGAGGACTTTGAGGTGAGTCTTCTCAGGGTGACACCCCAGCTCTGGCATTTGTTGGTGGTCTTACTTTAGGCCTGTTGCTTAGGATATCTCAACTTCAGTTTCCTCATTTGAAAAACAGCACTAAAAATATCCCCCTTATAAGGTCGTTTATGGAAAAATGAAACCAAGTCTGCAAAGCAACTGGCCAAAGGCCTTCAATCACCTTAGTTATTATTTTTAGCTGAAATGAGAATTAAAACCACAGTACATACCTTTTTTATCGAGGTGAAAGCAGTTTCCACACGCAAAATCATCCACTCTGAGATGCCCTGTCTTGGTGACTGACTTCTCCCAAGCTTATTTTATAAGCTTGCTCAGGTCACTGATGTTTAATTTTAAGGCATGCCCCACCCCCTACAGTTCAGGAAGGCTGGTCTAAAAGCTTTGCTCTGTATGAAACACAAAGATGGGATGTTATGTTCATCTCCCTCCCCCAATTTCTTTCACAGCTGCTCTCTGAAGAAGAAACAAGGAGATATTGTTTGTGTGTGTGTGAGAGAGGGAAAGACACAGTGTATTTCATTCAAAACATCTTTTTTGCTGTGTGGATTTTCTAATTTAATTTTCTCAGTCAGAATGCACTTTTAAGTTCCAGTAAGAAGAGTTGCAACATGTGTTCAAACATATGTTATTTATTTTTCATTTTTTGTGTAAATAAAAAAGCAACAAACCCTGTTTCCCGAAAGTGGAGCCTGAATTCTACCAATGTGGTCCCTGGCCTGGAATGTGACACTAGCCACAGAGTGAAGGTTAGGACTGAGAGTTGGCTTTCTATGTGATCCTGGGCAAGCCACCCACATCTCAGAGCTTCAGTCTCCCCACTGTGAAGGACAGACTGTCATCTCTATCTCCACCAGAGCTAGGTGTGTAGGGCTCAAAGCTGAGAATGCCAACTGCAGCTGCTCTCTCGGTGCCTTGGATGACCCCCCCAGCTACAAATTCTAGGCAGTTTGTTCTGTTTGGGGTGAGAGAGGGAATGAGGGCGGGGGAGGGGAAAGTGCAGTTTTAAGGCCAGGAGCACTTTTGGTTGGGCTTCTTCTCTCTCTGTGGGATGACCAGTTTGGAATGATTCTTTCTTAGGAACTGGATTCTGTGCCTTTGTGAATATGCAGAGGGTTTTCTTTTATTGTTTAATAAAGTATAGTTGAAGTATAGTTGATTCGCAATGTTGTATTAATTTCTGCTGTACAGCAAGGTGGCTCAGTTACACATATATATTCTTTTTCATGTTCTTTTCCATTATGGCTTATTACAGGATGCTGAATATAGTTTCCCATGCTGTACAGTAGGACCTTGTTGTTTATTCATTCTATATGTAATAGTTTGCATCTGCTAATCCCAAATCCCAATCCTTCTCTGCTTCCACCTTTCCTCCTCCTTGGCAAACGCAAGTCTGTTCTCCATGTCTGTGAATCCACTTCTGTTTCATAGATAAATTCATTGGTGTTGTGCTTTAGATTCCACGTATAAGTGATATCATACAGTATTTGATTCTCTTTCTGACTTTCTTACTTACTATGATAATCTCTAGGTCCATCCATGTTGCTACAAATGGCATTAGTAATATTTCATTGCATCTATCGATCTATATATCACATTTGGCAGAAGGTGGCATTTAGACAAGACAGTACTTTTATAACAGACTTACACTCCTAAACAAAATTCATTCTCAAATTTGTAAGGAATAGAGAGAAATTTACAGCACTAGGCCTTATAAACATTATCATCATATCACAAGAGTGAAACCATAACACGCCAAACTATAAAAGCTCTTTCTCTGAGATATTTACTTTTTAAGGAAAAGAAGAAATTCTTTCTGTTCAGGGCAGTGACTCTGACTGTACTCCTTAATGCTTTCCACTCAGAACTCTGAGTGGCCGCCTCCCTCCCTCCAGATCTCTGATCTAATGTCACTTCCTTTGAAGGCCTTCTTGACCTTTCAAAAATAGCATCTTTGTCACTATCATTTTACTTGGTTCATCACACCTTTACTATATTTTTACCTGAAATTATATCTTTTATTTTTGTTTTCTTCTGCTTATTGTGTTTTTCTCAGTGGGAGCTAAGCTCCACAAGTGCAGAGAATTTGTCTCATTGATAGTGGCTAGATATCTTAAGGGCTTCCTGGTAGCTCAGCTGGTAAAGAATCTGCCTGCAATGCAAGAGACCCCAGTTCGATTTCTGGTTTGGGAAAATCTCCTGGAGAAGCGATAAACTACTCACTCCAGTATTTTTGGGTTTCCCTGGTAACTCAGATGGTGAAGAATCTGCCTGCAATGTGGGAGACCTGGGTTCAATTCCTGGGTTGGGAAGATCCCCTAGAGGAGGGCATGGCAACCCACTCCAGTATTCTTGCCAGGGAAATCCCATGGATAGAGGAGCCAGACAGGCTATAGTCCAGGGAATCGCGAAGAATTGGGCAACTAAGCACAGCACAGCACAGCACAGATATCTTAAATGCTCAGTAACTACTTAAGAAGTGAGTGGAAGCAGCCTATCCATTCAAAAAACTTACTGAGTATTCTAAGATATACAGAAGAAACTAGAAGTAATATTCAAGAGACTTCTAGTTGAATTGTTTTCTGGGCAAAGTACTACTGGTCTGTAACTATTACACTAAAATAATAATGCACAGTTTTCCACAAAGCAATGTTGCTAAAGTTCCAAATATGTAAGTTAAGATTGATATATATTTTAATGCTCAGCACGAAATCAAGAATTGTGGAGAAAGGTACTAGGAGTCACACCATGAGAAAAATCACATCATCCTTCTGGGTCTCAGTTTATTTTCTTCTGTAAATGTTGGCAAGTGATATAATTTAGGGAAATCCTCTTTTTATGTTTCTGGAACATAGAGCCAAACACAAGTTCTTAAGCATCATAAAACCAATCAGACCGGTGTTCTAAAAGATCTTTACTTTTCCCAAAATAGCACACATTGTTGTAAACAATTAAAATAGTACCAAAATGTAGGCCTCAGATAGTTTAAGTGTCTTATAATCCCACACCTCAGAGATTGTTACATTTGCATTTATTCTTCTAGGAAGTCATAGACAAATCCTAACATAATAACAATAATATCAAGAATAACCAGTGTTCTGAAACTTCCTTATTTTCGTGGAATAATGTCTCTTGATATCAATTTACGTAGATCTACTTCATTCTCTCACTTGCTATAAAACCTTGTTTTTACCTGACAGCACATTTTTTTTTTTCAAGGAGATGGCCTGTGGTTTAATGGGTAAGTAGTTCTTCAGTTGGGTAATCTTTCATCATATAGGTAATTGCTTCAGTGTTTTCACCATAAGACCCTCAAGGAAGATGAAATTGTTTCGGTGGGCTTTTCATAGCAAGAAACAGAGAACTATGCCATCTTTAAAAAAAAATTTCCCTGATGGAAATTTCTCTATTTATTAATAAATGGTTATTTCAACTGCCGGAGTCATCCTGTATGTTTTCTTAATGTGATTTTTCTTTTGTCAGTTAAAATGAAGGTAAAAAACAACTTTTCTTTTCATATGAAAGCATAAACTATGAGTTGTCAATTACAGGTATTCACTCCTTCAGTTCAGTTCAGTTAAAAAAAAATACTATAAAACTTGGTTTTGTGTCTTTGCAAGAATAGGAGGTTACATAATAAGTAGAGTGAGGTTAGTTAAGGAGTGTGTGTCCCAAGGGTGTATACCATCCAAACGACTGTGATAGACTAGAGTATCTTTAAGAGACTAAACCACACAATCAGGTCCCCTCTACAAAGCTTGGAGGAGATCTGTACTACCAATCTGTGATTCCTGTAGGATCCAAGTTCTCCAGGTTGAGAGAGTAGGCAGAGCAGGTCAGCATATCAGCATAATATGAAGCTATTATAACTGTTTTCATCTGTTATAGTTTTGCCATTTCTAGAATGTCATATAAGTTGAATCATATGACATATTGCCTAGGGAGTCTGACTTACTTTACTTAGAAAAATGCACTTAAGATTGATCTATGTTGTTGCGTGAAACAGAAGTGTTTTCCTTTTCTAAAAAACTTTTCTGACCGTGCCTTATGCCATGTGGGGTCGTAGTTCCCTGAACAGGGATGAAATCTGCGCCCCCTGAATTGGTAGTGCAGAATCTTAACCACTGGATCCCCAGGGAAGTCCCAGAAGTGTTTTTCTTTCTGTTGTTGAGCTGTGTTTCCTTCTGTGAACATGAATGCACCACATTTTGTTTTCCATTCATTTGTGAAAGGCATGTTGTCTGTTTCCAAGTTTTCACAGTCATGAATTATACTGCTACAAAAATTTCTATGGAGGTTTTTTGAGGAAATAAGCTTTCATTTCACTTCGGCAAATATATAGAAGTAGGATTGCTGGTATGGTAAGTACATATTTAACCTTATAAAAAACAGTCAAAATGTTTTCCAAACTGGCTTTCAGTTCAGTTGCTCAGTCTTGTCCAACTCTTTGCGACCCCACTAATCACAGCACGCCAGGCCTCCCTGTCCATTACCAACTTCCGGAGTTCACTCAGACTCAGGTCCATTGAGTCAGTGATGCCATCCAGCCATCTCATCCTCTGTCGTCCCCTTCTCCTCCTGCCCCCAACCTCTCCCAACATCAGTCTTTTCCAATGAGTCAACTCTTCACATGAGGTGGCCAAAGTACTGGAGTTTCAGCTTAAAACATCACCATTAGTGGGTTCAAACTATACCTATGTTTTTCTTTAGAACTCTCAAAGAAGAAAGGATTTTAGTACTCTTTCAGGGGGAATACTACTCTCTTCAAGCCCACTATAAAACATCACAACCTGTCTCTTATACACATCTCCTCCCTGTCCATCATCAACTCCCAGAGTTCACTCAAACTCATGTCCATCAAGTCGGTGATACCATCCAGCCATCTCATCCTCTGTCGTCCCCTTTTCCTCCTACCCCCAATCCCTTCCAGCGTCAGGGTCTTTTCCAATGAGTCAACTCTTCGCATAAGGTGGCCAAAGTACTGGAGTTTCAGCTTTAGCATCATTCCTTCCAAAGAACACCCAGGGCTGATCTCCTTCAGAATGGACTGGTTGGATCTCCTTGCAGTCCAAGGGACTCTCAAGAGTCTTCTCCAACACCACAGTTCAAAAGCATCAATTCTTCGGTGCTCATCTTTCTTCACAGTCCAACTCTCACATCCCTATATGACCACTGGAAAAACCATAGCCTTGACTAGACGGATCTTTGTTGGCAAAGTAATGTCTCTGCTTTTCAATATGCTGTCTAGGTTGTTCATAACTTTTCTTCCCAGAAGTAAGTGTCTTTTAATTTCATGGCTGCAGTCACCATCTGCAGTGATTTTGGAGCCCCCCAAAATAAAGTCTGACACTGTTTCCACTGTTTCCCCATCTATTTCCCATGAAGTGATGGGACCAGATGCCATGATCTTCATTTTCTGAATTCACTCCTTAAGACAGTTCAAAATTCCTCTCTCTGGTTGTGCTGCTGAATTCTTGCCCACTGAGTGTTATGGTCCTAATTCTCTGCTTTGTGTTTCCACAGCACACGTTACTTTGTTCTCAAGCCCATCACACCATGCAGACATCACCACAAGGCCCACCATCTCCTTCTGGAGACTAGCACATCCTTCAGGGTAGGTTTGTCTTTTTGTCCCTGGTAAATTGCATAATGCCTGGCACATAGTAAGTGCTTACTAAATGTTACTGGATGACTGAATGTTTAATTCTCATTATTTGTGGGGATGACCACGTCTCCTGATTTATTCAGATCCCTCTTTCCTTCCTGCTCCTTGTGGCTATTTCCTTTATCACTAGGAGCTGGAACCAGTTGTGGATTGAAGGATGCCAAGCATCTGCTGAACAGTCAAACTAGTGAAAATTCCAGCTTGACATGGCACAGGGAGAGAACCACAGAACTGGAAGGCAGGAGGCCTGGTACTGGTCTTCACTCTGCTACTGACTCAGTTATCCACTCATTCACACTTTCAACAACATATATCAAGCACTTCTGTGTTCAGGCACTGTTCTAAGTCCTGCAGATGTAGTGGTGACAAGACCCTAGCTCTTCTGGGACTTACCATCCAGAAAAGAGTCAGACACACAGAGAAGAAAATATATATGAGAGAATAGGCTGATGTCATAGGGAATGACTGGATGGGCTACCTCAGTTTTGAGGTCAGGAAGAGCCTCTCTGAGTACTGACATTTCAGCTGAAGTGTGAGTTACTAATATAAAAAGGAATCAGTCATTCAAGGATCCTGAGGAAGAGCATTCCAGAATGAACAGCCAGTGCAAAAGTCCTAAGGTGGAAATAGATTTCAGGTTTTCATGGGACAAAAAGACCAGTATTGCTTGAGTGGAGTTTTCATGGGACAAAAAGACCAGTATTGCTTGAGTGGAGAGATGAGTGGAAAGTGATTTGAAATGACTTTGAAGAGGTAGGCAGAAGCCATGTAACTTCTTGCTTTCAGGAATTTGGACTTTATTTCAAGTACAATGGGAAACCATGGGAAGGTTTTCTGCGGGAGGGTGACAAGATTATTCCGGCTACCTTGTCAAGAAAGGATTGTAGAGTGATTCCAGGTGGATCAGCTGGGAAGCTAGTGTGGTCATTGAGGTAATGGTGGCTTGGACCTCAGTGACTTTAATGAAAATGGAGAAAAGTGGATGAATCTGGAATATGTTTTGGACATAAAGTGGACAAGACTTGCCAACCCACTGAATGAAGATGATGAAGAAAGAAAGGAATCAAGGCTGACTCCTAGATTTACAGGTTGAACAACTGGGTGAACACATGCTAATGACTAAAACTAGGAACTGAGGAAGGAGCAAGTTTGGGAGGAATACTCAAGTTCTTCATGGGTAAATTATATCTGAGTTGCTGGCTAGATATCCATGTGGGAATGTGCAGAAGGCAGTTGGACATTCAAGTCATGTTTAGGGAAAAGTCACAGCTGGAGGCAGAAATTTTGGAATCATAAACATATACATGGTCTTCAGAGTCATGGAACTTGATGGGGTTATGAAGGGAGAGCACACAGAAATGGGAGTAAAGGATGCTCAGGACAGATCCCTGCTAACTCTAACCTAGGGAGACTGAGCAGAAGAGAAGGAGCTAATAAAGGAGACAGAAGGAAAAGAAGATGGTGGGCTATCCTGTCCTGAGCCGAGGGAAGAACAGAATGTTTCAAGGGAAAAATAATCAACTGTGCGGAAAGTTCAAAAGAGATAAGAGTGAAGAAGTGGCCTCTGGATTTATCAGATGGAGTTCACTGATGACCTTGACAACAGCAGTCTCTGGATAATGGGAATAGAAACCCACTTTGAGTGTGTTAAGGAAGGGACATGGACATTGCAACTCATTTTTGAAGTTGAAGGAAAGTAGAGAAATGAGTTAGCTGAAGGGAGACACGGAGTTTGAGGGAGGTGCTCAGTGCATGCCCATGAGGATGCTTCCACAGAAGAGGAATACTGTGTAAGAGAAGGGGAGACTGCAAGAGCAATCCTGAGCAGCAAAGTGGGTGTGGGATCCAGAGACAGTAAAGAAGCTGACTTTTGAGAGGAACAAGGGATCTGGGTTCACAGAAACAGAAGCAGAGGCAGAAGGGAGGCAACCAGGTGTAGGGAGGTGTTTGGATCTGGTGGAAAAAAGATGGGGGCTTTCTCTCCATGTGACTGTGATCAAGTCACTTCTCTTGCTGAGATCTGTTGGAGAAACTAAATAGATCTGCTCTGATCATGATAAATGGGCTTCTTTGAGCCCAGTCATTCTGCTAATGACACATGCCTTAAAACCTGCTTCATTCATTAAGGGACAGAATGGGGAAGGTGCAGGGTTCAGCCTAGAACTAATTGTAATTATAGCTCCTGACAATTGAACACCGCAACACTAGGTCTTATATGGTGCTGTCCTTATATTAGCTCTGATCGCTACACACTCCGCAAGGCAGAATTAGTCCCATTAGAGAGATGAAAACACTGAGGTGGGCAAAGGTGGTCATGTAACTTTTCTAAAGTGATGAAGTGATGTATATATATGGCTGAGTCCCTAAGTTGTTTACCTGAAATCATCACAACATTGTTAATTGGCTATACTTCAAAACAAAAAAAGTTTCAAAAAAGATATAAAGAGATGAAGTGAGAATTTAAACCTAATGTGGGACTCCAAATCCATACTTTTACCCATTATATTCTATTGCCCCAGAAAAGAAAGGAGTGAAAATTTCACTGGGAGATTGTTTGGGGGGTGGGGTGGTTAATACCTTCCAACATCCTCAGCAGAGAAGGAGGATACCAACTGCTTACTAATTCCTGAGACATGATCAGGCAAGCAGGAGGCTGAGTTTTCTGCACCAGGCTCAGTAACTAGTATTCTGGGCTCCTTGATAAAGGCCCCCTGAAAGCAGAGGAATTGAACCCATCCATCTAGTCCATCCTTCAATACAGTCATCCAACAAATTCCAGGAGCTGGGACATATGCTACCAATTACCAGTGTATTAGATGAATCCTCAGTCAAGTTATTGTGGCTTTAAGGTTTTCCAGATGTTTCCTGGGAAACAATCTTTGTACAGTTTTATAATCCAATACAAAGTGAGACCAGTTCTTAAGAATATATACAGGCCCAGTGGGGCTACCTCCATGCCTTTCAGTGGGACTAAAATTCAGCAGTTTTTAAATGCAGAAACAGTAAGAGTTCTGTTTTGATTTTTTAATTTTCTAAGATAATAAATAGATTAATGAGCAGATCACAGATTCAGGAATAGAAAAACAGGGTTCTTGCCTCAGCTCTCTTATTTCTTATCTGGGTGACTTTGGAGTGTCTACCAAGCTTTCAGTCCAGGGTTTGACTATCAGGCGCTTATAACATGGAATCCAGGGATCGCCATGGGAGGTTGACAGAATCCTGTTTCAATAATACTGAATCATTTTGTGATCCTGTTTTGTTTTATGCATTCATGGGCATTTTTGCCAAACTGTCAGTGGGACCATGGCACAAAGCAGATAGGAACCTGCCACAGGATCTCTGGGATCCCTGTTTGATTCGACAGAGTGTCCACTAACATGCCTTCTAAAAGTGAAAGTGTTAGTTGCTCAGTTGTGTCTGACTCTGTGACCCCAAGGACTATAGCCCATAGCTCCTCTGTCCGTGGGATTCTCCAGGCAAGAACACTGGAGTGGATTGCCATTTCCTACTCTATGGGATCTTCCTGACCCAGGGATTCAACTTGGGTCTCCAACATTGCAGGCAGATTGTTTACCACCTGAGCCACCAGAGAAGCCTTCTGGGAGAGAATTATTTCTTTTAACAAAGTACAACTGAGTTTGGAGGAGTGAAGGGCAATTCCTCAGTGCAGGTGAAAGAGGTCAATGAACAGGAGGTGATGGAGCATCAGACATGGGGTGGAGCCAGGTGGCAGAGGGAGAGAGCCCAACTCCAGGCTCTCACATACTATCTTCATCAAGTAGAGGGGCTGAGCCATCTGAATTAACAGATAGGTACTACTACTACTACATATAAAATAGACAAGCAACAAGGTCCTACTATACAGCACTGCTGCTGCTGCTAAGTCGCTTCAGTCGTGTCCGACTCTGTGCAACCCCAGAGACGGCAGCCCACCAGGCTCCCCCTCCCTGGGATTCTCAGGCAAGAACACTGGAGTGGGTTGCCATTTCCTTCTCCAATGCATGAAAGTGAAAACTGAAAGGGAAGTTGCTCAGTTGTGTCCAACTCTTAGCGACCCCATGGACTGCAGCCTACCAGGCTCCTCCGTCCATGGGATTTTCCAGGCAAGAGTACTGGAGTGGGGTGCCATTGCCTTCTCCAACTATATAGCACAGAGAACTATATTCAATATCCTCTAATATACCATATGGGAAAGAACATGAAAAAGAATATATCTGAATCACCTTGCTATACACCAGAAACTAACACAACATTGTAAATCAATTATACTTAAAAAAAAAAAAAAAAAACCTCTGCTGATGATTACAATGAGCAGGGAGGTGAGAACCACTGAGTCACGTTCTTCCTTGCCTTTGACCATCCTGCTTGCTTCTCCCTTACCTGGAAGCCCTCCCCATCCTCTTCACCTCGTCACCTCTTGCTGGTCCTCCAGAAGGTCTTATCTGAAAGTCTGGTTGTGCTCTGTGGCCTTCTCTGTGCTCCCAGGGCTGCTTTAAAAATACCTCTCTGACACACCCCCCAGCATTCTGGCCTGTGGTTTGCCCGTCTTCCCTACAAGGCTGTATGTGGGAAGGTATGTGGCTTCATTTCTCTGAAGCTCCAGCTTCTAGAATGGTGCCTGGCGCAAAGTAGGAGCATGGTAAATGTTTGCTGAGTAAATGATGGCATGAAAATGTTTGGGGAAAAAGAACCAGAAATGTGGCCAGACACATGTCCAGTCCTTCTCAGTTCCCTGACACTTTGGGAGAGCTTTAGGATGAGTATGTTTGAAGAGGTCTGAGGCTGAATGTGGACCTGACATTTGGAAATACACGTGTTCGGGTTTTAGAAAGGTTTCGCATATGTTGTCATAGTTTTCCCAATGACAAGGACTGAAATATCGGGGGCTCTGCCCCAGCTGCCCCTGTCCAGCCATCTCTCAGCCTATAGCGTCTGCTCAGCTTGTGAGTCAAGCTCCCTCTTTGTGCCTTACAGAGATGTTGGTTCTGTCTCAGAAGAACAAAGAAGACATTCTGACTGTGAGAGAATGGCTTTCAGGGTTTTCTGGTGCAGCCCTGGAGAGAAGACACTTTTATTTATATCTGTTCACTGGGGACCGGTAGAGGCAGGGGTGTGTCCATGACCTTCAGTCATGAGATTCGGACCATTGGTAGGGCCTCCCTGGGGTGGGCATCTTGAGGTTTCCAGGTGGGATAGTCTTACCTTTTTGGAGAGGAATGAGGAGGAGGAGGAGGTGGAGGAGGAGGAGGAAAGCTGTTTTTATTAAGAACCTAACTAAGGGCGTGCATGCGTCTGTGCTGTCACTTCAATCATGTCCGACTCTGTGTGACCCCATGGACTGTAACCCTCTGTCCATGGCATTGTCCAGGCAAGAATACTTGAGTGGATTGCCATGCCCTCCTCCAGGGGATCTCCTGACCCAGGAACTGAACTCACGTCTCTTACATTTCCTCCATTGGCAGGAAAGGTCTTTACCACTAGCACCACCTGGGAAGCCCTAACTAATGGCACTCAAATAATATGCACCTACTGCAAACAGCAACCCTGTGATGTAGGTATTACCTCTATATTATTTTTACCTTTGAGTCACTTTTCTTCAACCCCTACATTCTTTGTCTCCAAATTCCCTCCATCCAGCCTCCTAAATTTCTATTTCATCTTTTCTCTTCTTCCCCAGAGGCAACGCCTTACCTCAGGCCACCGTCTAATTTGCCCTGAGAAGGTTCACATGTTCAAGCTCCTGACATACATCACAGCCTTAGTGGGAGCTGCATTTGGATGTGGGTCTTGTATTAAAGGGACCTTCTCTGTTGAGTCAAAGATTCTGAGACTCACCAAGATTCCCTTGAGGTTTCTGACTAATCCCCTCAGACTGACTTCCTTCTGTCTTCCCAACCCCAGGCCTATTGATCTGTTCTCATAAATCATTTATTACTTTAATAAATGCTTACTGAGCACTTCATAAAGACTACTCATTTAGCTAGGCTGCAGGAAGACAAGATGAAGAAGGTCAAATCCCTGTCAATGGGAACTTCACTGTTCTGGCTCCTTTCCCCTCTGAGTAGTTGCTCTGGTCACTTGTTTCTCAGCCTCTCTCACCTGAATCAGTTGCCCTTGTAGAAGAAGCTGAACATGGCCATTAATGACACAAACTCCTAAAGACTCAGGAACTCTGCATCCTGCTGTGAAGGGCCCGGGGCAAATCTGTTCCGCCCATCTGGGGGTTGCACATGGTATCATACCGTCCCCCTCCCCCAGCCACCTCCACCCAAGAGAAGGACAAAGCTAGGACCCTTAGCATCTCAGGTGCCTAGCTCAGCCTTGCAGGAACCACTCTGGGTACTTGGGACTACTGGGGTCCCTAGTCTTTAGGGAAAAAGCCTGCTGACCTGTCAGCCAGAAATCCTCTTATCTTTGGTGTCATGAATTCTCAAGTAAACATGCCTTAAATGCATTTTGCTTTTAACGATTCAATGTCTGCTTTCCTGGTGACTTCTGTGTGTTTGGACTGGTCTGCTTTGATATAGTTAGATTAACAAAAATTTAGGAGAACAAACTCAACTTTTAAAAGAAAAATATGTAAACAAAAGAGCTGACTGATCGAATCTGCTCCAAATAGGGAGGTTTCGATCATGACCAGAAGGCCAGTGATTTTCTTAAAAGGGCCAAAGAGGTGCTCCCCTGAAGAAAGTCTGCTGGGCCTGAAGGAGGGTCTGACCTCACAAGCCTAAGGGATGCACACACACACTCTCCCTTTTTTCTCTACGGTTTGGCCTGATGTGACCTTCTTGTTATCATAATAACTATCCCGGCTTGAGAATTTCACTTTCTTGAGATTCACCCTGCTGCTGCTGCTGCTAAGTCACCTCAGTCATGTCCGACTCTGGGCGACCCCATAGACAGCAGCCCACCAGGATCCCCCATCCCTGGGATTCTCCAGGCAAGAACACTGGAGTGGGTTGCCATTTCCTTTTCCAATGCATGAAAATGAAAAGTGAAAGTGAAGTCGCTCAGTCATGTTGGACCCTCAGCAACCCCATGGACTGCAGCCTTCCAGGTTCCTCCATCCATGGGATTTTCCAGGCAAGAGTACTGGAGTGGGGTGCCATTGCCTTCTCTGTAACTCACTCCAAAGCACCCAACAGACAGCCTAAAGATTTTGGCATCAACCTAATTTACCCCTTCCTCTCCTCTCCCACTAGCCAGGACTCAGAGCTGTGCAATTTTCCAGAAGCTGGTGCCTCCATCTGACTGGATTTCTCAGGACCTTCCCACTTCAGGAGAGTTATCTGAAAAGATATCCATGACCTGCTTAGGGAATAATTGCAAGTTGTGGTGTGGGGATATGCTTGGGCAGGAATGGCTTCAACTGAAGCCCTGAGGGACTGGATTTGAAACTGGGGAGAAGGAGAAGTTAAAAAAAAAAAAAACCACCACCAAAAAACAAAAAACCAAACAATAGTACAAAGGAAGTACTGTTGCTGTGAGCAGATGGAGTGGCGGGGTCAGCCCAGCCCAGGTCGCTGTACCAGGCCTCCCGCAGCATCTGTGTGGGGTTGGGAGGAAGTACATCTCTGGTCCAGGGACAACATAGGCCAAGGAAATGTCTCAGGGGATAAATGGCTACATTAGGACATCCTGCAGAGCAGAGGGATCCCCACAGGACTTCAGATTAAAAACTGGATAAGTGGGCAGGGGAGATTTCTAGCTCAACTATATAGGAGTCCTGCAACATAGACTGCCAAATAGAATAATGCAAGTGGCATAATGAACATTCTGCCTTGAAATACATGGCTTAACAGCTATCTGTTCAGATTAACTAACCAGAAAACTGTCAGATCTTGAAGTCCCACAGGGATCTGTGGACATAGGCATAGGAGGCTGCCTTAAGATCAGCAGCTCCTTCTAACATATGTGATTTCCTATATACTCAAACATGTGGTTATTCTGTATGCTCTTTAAGGCCTCTTCCTTTCCTGAGCATCTAGAATTTTACAGAGACCCATAGCTAAACATATTACAGGTGAGTCATGCTGTGAATGGTTACTGAGTGGACAGAAGAAGGAAGAAGGATTCATGTGACCGAACTTGTCCTTGGTGACACTAGACCCTACTCAGATCCCTGAGAGTCTCAGGGATGAGGGAGTTCATCGTCTCCTCTCAACGATGTTATAGCCAACTAAGGTTTATCCCTTTTTATCTTATTTCACTTTTGGTATCTAGACAGGCCATTATTATTTACAGTCAAGAATCTGTGAGAGGGACTTCCCTAGTGGTACAGGGGTTAAGAATCCACCTTCCAACACAAGGAACATGGATTCAGTCCCTGCTAGGGGAACTAAATCCCTCATGCCTGGGGCAAGTAAGTCTGCATGTAACTACTGAGTTCAAATGCTTTGGGGCCCATGCAATGAAAGATTCTGCACGCTGCAACTAAGAGCCTACACAGTTAAGTAAAGAAAAAAAAAAAGAATCTGTGAGAATCTCCTTAACAGCTCAGTTAAAGAATCATTTTCCCATTAGGGCTTCTTGAAAAAGCACAGGTCTGTGAATCGAGACTGGAAGGTTTTAGGCCAAGTTTTGTCATCAGTTTGTGGCTGACCTTGGCAAGGAACTTCCTCTGCCCAGTTCAAGTTCATCCTTTCTTGCCACTTTAACATTCTATGACTGTGATGTGGATACCTAGCATGGGAAGAAGACAGGACCCCAGATAGGTTGGGGGAGTAAGAAAGGAAAGTGAGGGAAAGTCACATTAGCTTGTGTGTGGGTGTGTGTGCGTGCGCGCGCGCGTGTTTGTGTATGTTAGTTGCTTAATTGTGTCTGACTCTTTGCAACCCCACAGACCACAGCCTACCAGGCCCCTCTGTCCATGGGATTCTCCAGGCAAGAACACTGGAGTGGGTTGCAATTTCCTTCTCCAAAAGGAACTATAGAAGGAAAGAAAATGAAGTCACTCAGTCATGTCTGATTCTTTGCAACCCCATGGACTGTAGCCTATCAGGTTTCTCCATCCATGGAATTTTCCAGGCAAGAGTACTGGAGGAGGTTGCCATTTCCTTCTCCCATATTAACTTAGGAACCATAAAACTCCTTAGATCCCTACATAACTCTGGTCACATCTTTAAGTCCACTGGCTGCACTTCACCTTCCATGGGCCTCCTCAGAAGTGCCAAGACTCACTGGGTCCCCTTTGCTTTTCTATGTATGCACCCATCATGGGAGTAGAGAGCCAAAGGGACAGGCTATAAAGTGAGAAAGGAGGGGGTGTGGAGCATACAGGTGGGGAAGATGCCTCCATCTTGGAACCATGTGCTACAGATCCTCAGCACCAGGAGAGGACTTAGTCATGGGTAAATAGCATATGCTGTTTACTTAAAATGCAATTATTTACATGAAATAGACAATGCAAACCCAGGTTCTATTTTTCTTCCCTGTTTCTCTGATGGGGATTATAACAGTTGTGCAATCCAGAGTGTAGTTATTAAACCTGTCTTACAGTCACCAAGGAGCTATGAGAATGCCAGGCAGCACAGACTTGTGGTTTTGCCGATGAACTGCAATAACCCACCATGAGACGGAAGAGATGGAGTCAAACTCCAAGTACATTTTGTCCTCACAGAGTTTGTTTTGACACCAGAAGAATTTCCTCTGTGTGCTCTTCTCACGCTCTTACCCCTATGAATTTGTTTCACACTCAGTCTAGTGGACACTTGGTGAATATAGAGGTCTGTCTCTCCGGTACAAAGTGACTGACCGAGAATGGGAACATTTCAGAATTCTACAGGTTAGTTTATTTGCAGGACCCAAATGGTCTGGTGGGTTCTTCTACTAAACTGAAGAACTGATTATTTGAGAATGAGGGTTTCTCACTGATATATAAATTATATATCTATGTGACTGTATGTGGCTGAGAGCTGTATATTGTCACCCTGCTTATTTAACTTATATGCAGAGTACATTGTGCAAAATACTGGGCTGGATGAAGCACAAGCTGGAATCAGGATTGCCAGGAGAAATATTAGTAACTTCAGATATGCAGATGGTATTACCCCTATGGCAAGAAGCAAAGAGGAACTGAAGAGCCTCTCAAAAACGAAGATCATGGCATCCAGTCCCATCACTTCATGGCAAATAGATGGAGAAACAATGGAAACAGTGAGAGACTTTATTTTGGGGGGTTCCAAAATCACTGCAGATGGTGACTGCAGCCATGAAATTAGAAGACGCTTGCTCCTTGGAAGAAAAGCTATAACCAACCCAGACAGTATATTATAAAGCAGAGATATTACTTTTGTGACAAAGGTTCGTCTAATCAAAGCTATGGTTTTTCCAGCAGTCATGTATGGATGTGAGAGTTGAACCATAAAGAAAGCTGAGCGCCAAAGAATTGATGCTTTTGAGCTGTGGTGATGGAGAAGACTTTTGAGAGTCCCTCGGACTGCAAGGAGATTCAACCAGTCAGTACTAAAGGAAATCAATCCTGAATATGCATTGGAAGGACTGATGCTGAAGCTCCAATACTTTGGCCACCTGATGCAAAGGGCTGACTCATTTAAAAAGACCCTAATTCTGGGAAAGACTGAAGGAAGGAGGAGAAAGGGATGACAGAAGGTGAGATGGTTGAATGGCATTATTGACTGGATGGACATGAGTTTGAGCAAGCTCTGGGAGTTGGTGATAGACATGGAAGACTGGCATGCCTCAGTCCATGGGTTGCAAAGAGTCAGATATGACTGAGAGACTGGAATGAACTGATAAAGATCAAAGAAAGCCTAATCCAAGTTGAAAACCAACAACATTTAACTGATAATAAACTTCCTCAGGGTGCTACATCTAGAAGAAATTCAGTACCAAGTGATCTCCCCAGGGGATGTTGGTGGTAAAGAACCCGCTTGCCAATGCAGGAGACATAAGAGACATGGGTTCAATCCCTGAGTCAGGAAAATCCCCTGGAGATCAACCCACTCCAGTATTCTTGCCTGGAGAATCCCATGGACAGAGGAGCCTGGCAGGATACAGTCCATAGGGTCACAAATAGTTGGACGTGACTGAAGCAACTTAGCATACATCCGTGCACCAAGTACAAGAACCAAATTGTTCATGCATCACAGGTGTCTCAGTTACCAATGACACTGTAGCTTAGAAGTAGCATCTATAAGTTGTTCGTGCTGAGATATAAGATGCTGCTGGCAATATTTATTTAAAAAACATACAAATGATGTATCTCCTTTTCATTGCTCTAGCCACCCTTACTTATTATACTTAAAAGTACTTTTGTACTGTTTTTTTGTGTGTGATTTTAGAGGTAATTCATATTTCAAAAAAAGTAGAAAACACAAGAAAGCACAAAGAAAAAAGTATACGGTAGCCAGCAATTCCACCAGCCAGGGAGAACCATGGTTACAATTTGGTATTTCTAATATACTGTATAGAATTATAGAAGCGTTATACAGAGGCATATGTCTTTTGAAACAAAATTGAGATCAAAACAAAAATTGAGAGGTAGTCAAGAACACTGGAGTGGGTTGCCATTTCCTTTTCCAATGCATGAAAATGAAAAGTGAAAGTGAAGTCGCTCAGTCATGTTGGACCCTCAGCAACCCCATGGACTGCAGCCTTCCAGGTTCCTCCATCCATGGGATTTTCCAGGCAAGAGTACTGGAGTGGGGTGCCATTGCCTTCTCTGTAACTCACTCCAAAGCACCCAACAGACAGCCTAAAGATTTTGGCATCAACCTAATTTACCCCTTCCTCTCCTCTCCCACTAGCCAGGACTCAGAGCTGTGCAATTTTCCAGAAGCTGGTGCCTCCATCTGACTGGATTTCTCAGGACCTTCCCACTTCAGGAGAGTTATCTGAAAAGATATCCATGACCTGCTTAGGGAATAATTGCAAGTTGTGGTGTGGGGATATGCTTGGGCAGGAATGGCTTCAACTGAAGCCCTGAGGGACTGGATTTGAAACTGGGGAGAAGGAGAAGTTAAAAAAAAAAAAAACCACCACCAAAAAACAAAAAACCAAACAATAGTACAAAGGAAGTACTGTTGCTGTGAGCAGATGGAGTGGCGGGGTCAGCCCAGCCCAGGTCGCTGTACCAGGCCTCCCGCAGCATCTGTGTGGGGTTGGGAGGAAGTACATCTCTGGTCCAGGGACAACATAGGCCAAGGAAATGTCTCAGGGGATAAATGGCTACATTAGGACATCCTGCAGAGCAGAGGGATCCCCACAGGACTTCAGATTAAAAACTGGATAAGTGGGCAGGGGAGATTTCTAGCTCAACTATATAGGAGTCCTGCAACATAGACTGCCAAATAGAATAATGCAAGTGGCATAATGAACATTCTGCCTTGAAATACATGGCTTAACAGCTATCTGTTCAGATTAACTAACCAGAAAACTGTCAGATCTTGAAGTCCCACAGGGATCTGTGGACATAGGCATAGGAGGCTGCCTTAAGATCAGCAGCTCCTTCTAACATATGTGATTTCCTATATACTCAAACATGTGGTTATTCTGTATGCTCTTTAAGGCCTCTTCCTTTCCTGAGCATCTAGAATTTTACAGAGACCCATAGCTAAACATATTACAGATGAGTCATGCTGTGAATGGTTACTGAGTGGACAGAAGAAGGAAGAAGGATTCATGTGACCGAACTTGTCCTTGGTGACACTAGACCCTACTCAGATCCCTGAGAGTCTCAGGGATGAGGGAGTTCATCGTCTCCTCTCAACGATGTTATAGCCAACTAAGGTTTATCCCTTTTTATCTTATTTCACTTTTGGTATCTAGACAGGCCATTATTATTTACAGTCAAGAATCTGTGAGAGGGACTTCCCTAGTGGTACAGGGGTTAAGAATCCACCTTCCAACACAAGGAACATGGATTCAGTCCCTGCTAGGGGAACTAAATCCCTCATGCCTGGGGCAAGTAAGTCTGCATGTAACTACTGAGTTCAAATGCTTTGGGGCCCATGCAATGAAAGATTCTGCACGCTGCAACTAAGAGCCTACACAGTTAAGTAAAGAAAAAAAAAAAGAATCTGTGAGAATCTCCTTAACAGCTCAGTTAAAGAATCATTTTCCCATTAGGGCTTCTTGAAAAAGCACAGGTCTGTGAATCGAGACTGGAAGGTTTTAGGCCAAGTTTTGTCATCAGTTTGTGGCTGACCTTGGCAAGGAACTTCCTCTGCCCAGTTCAAGTTCATCCTTTCTTGCCACTTTAACATTCTATGACTGTGATGTGGATACCTAGCATGGGAAGAAGACAGGACCCCAGATAGGTTGGGGGAGTAAGAAAGGAAAGTGAGGGAAAGTCACATTAGCTTGTGTGTGGGTGTGTGTGCGTAAAAAAAAAAAGAATCTGTGAGAATCTCCTTAACAGCTCAGTTAAAGAATCATTTTCCCATTAGGGCTTCTTGAAAAAGCACAGGTCTGTGAATCGAGACTGGAAGGTTTTAGGCCAAGTTTTGTCATCAGTTTGTGGCTGACCTTGGCAAGGAACTTCCTCTGCCCAGTTCAAGTTCATCCTTTCTTGCCACTTTAACATTCTATGACTGTGATGTGGATACCTAGCATGGGAAGAAGACAGGACCCCAGATAGGTTGGGGGAGTAAGAAAGGAAAGTGAGGGAAAGTCACATTAGCTTGTGTGTGGGTGTGTGTGCGCGCGCGCGCGCGCGTGTTTGTGTATGTTAGTTGCTTAATTGTGTCTGACTCTTTGCAACCCCACAGACCACAGCCTACCAGGCCCCTCTGTCCATGGGATTCTCCAGGCAAGAACACTGGAGTGGGTTGCAATTTCCTTCTCCAAAAGGAACTATAGAAGGAAAGAAAATGAAGTCACTCAGTCATGTCTGATTCTTTGCAACCCCATGGACTGTAGCCTATCAGGTTTCTCCATCCATGGAATTTTCCAGGCAAGAGTACTGGAGGAGGTTGCCATTTCCTTCTCCCATATTAACTTAGGAACCATAAAACTCCTTAGATCCCTACATAACTCTGGTCACATCTTTAAGTCCACTGGCTGCACTTCACCTTCCATGGGCCTCCTCAGAAGTGCCAAGACTCACTGGGTCCCCTTTGCTTTTCTATGTATGCACCCATCATGGGAGTAGAGAGCCAAAGGGACAGGCTATAAAGTGAGAAAGGAGGGGGTGTGGAGCATACAGGTGGGGAAGATGCCTCCATCTTGGAACCATGTGCTACAGATCCTCAGCACCAGGAGAGGACTTAGTCATGGGTAAATAGCATATGCTGTTTACTTAAAATGCAATTATTTACATGAAATAGACAATGCAAACCCAGGTTCTATTTTTCTTCCCTGTTTCTCTGATGGGGATTATAACAGTTGTGCAATCCAGAGTGTAGTTATTAAACCTGTCTTACAGTCACCAAGGAGCTATGAGAATGCCAGGCAGCACAGACTTGTGGTTTTGCCGATGAACTGCAATAACCCACCATGAGACGGAAGAGATGGAGTCAAACTCCAAGTACATTTTGTCCTCACAGAGTTTGTTTTGACACCAGAAGAATTTCCTCTGTGTGCTCTTCTCACGCTCTTACCCCTATGAATTTGTTTCACACTCAGTCTAGTGGACACTTGGTGAATATAGAGGTCTGTCTCTCCGGTACAAAGTGACTGACCGAGAATGGGAACATTTCAGAATTCTACAGGTTAGTTTATTTGCAGGACCCAAATGGTCTGGTGGGTTCTTCTACTAAACTGAAGAACTGATTATTTGAGAATGAGGGTTTCTCACTGATATATAAATTATATATCTATGTGACTGTATGTGGCTGAGAGCTGTATATTGTCACCCTGCTTATTTAACTTATATGCAGAGTACATTGTGCAAAATACTGGGCTGGATGAAGCACAAGCTGGAATCAGGATTGCCAGGAGAAATATTAGTAACTTCAGATATGCAGATGGTATTACCCCTATGGCAAGAAGCAAAGAGGAACTGAAGAGCCTCTCAAAAACGAAGATCATGGCATCCAGTCCCATCACTTCATGGCAAATAGATGGAGAAACAATGGAAACAGTGAGAGACTTTATTTTGGGGGGTTCCAAAATCACTGCAGATGGTGACTGCAGCCATGAAATTAGAAGACGCTTGCTCCTTGGAAGAAAAGCTATAACCAACCCAGACAGTATATTATAAAGCAGAGATATTACTTTTGTGACAAAGGTTCGTCTAATCAAAGCTATGGTTTTTCCAGCAGTCATGTATGGATGTGAGAGTTGAACCATAAAGAAAGCTGAGCGCCAAAGAATTGATGCTTTTGAGCTGTGGTGATGGAGAAGACTTTTGAGAGTCCCTCGGACTGCAAGGAGATTCAACCAGTCAGTACTAAAGGAAATCAATCCTGAATATGCATTGGAAGGACTGATGCTGAAGCTCCAATACTTTGGCCACCTGATGCAAAGGGCTGACTCATTTAAAAAGACCCTAATTCTGGGAAAGACTGAAGGAAGGAGGAGAAAGGGATGACAGAAGGTGAGATGGTTGAATGGCATTATTGACTGGATGGACATGAGTTTGAGCAAGCTCTGGGAGTTGGTGATAGACATGGAAGACTGGCATGCCTCAGTCCATGGGTTGCAAAGAGTCAGATATGACTGAGAGACTGGAATGAACTGATAAAGATCAAAGAAAGCCTAATCCAAGTTGAAAACCAACAACATTTAACTGATAATAAACTTCCTCAGGGTGCTACATCTAGAAGAAATTCAGTACCAAGTGATCTCCCCAGGGGATGTTGGTGGTAAAGAACCCGCTTGCCAATGCAGGAGACATAAGAGACATGGGTTCAATCCCTGAGTCAGGAAAATCCCCTGGAGATCAACCCACTCCAGTATTCTTGCCTGGAGAATCCCATGGACAGAGGAGCCTGGCAGGATACAGTCCATAGGGTCACAAATAGTTGGACGTGACTGAAGCAACTTAGCATACATCCGTGCACCAAGTACAAGAACCAAATTGTTCATGCATCACAGGTGTCTCAGTTACCAATGACACTGTAGCTTAGAAGTAGCATCTATAAGTTGTTCGTGCTGAGATATAAGATGCTGCTGGCAATATTTATTTAAAAAACATACAAATGATGTATCTCCTTTTCATTGCTCTAGCCACCCTTACTTATTATACTTAAAAGTACTTTTGTACTGTTTTTTTGTGTGTGATTTTAGAGGTAATTCATATTTCAAAAAAAGTAGAAAACACAAGAAAGCACAAAGAAAAAAGTATACGGTAGCCAGCAATTCCACCAGCCAGGGAGAACCATGGTTACAATTTGGTATTTCTAATATACTGTATAGAATTATAGAAGCGTTATACAGAGGCATATGTCTTTTGAAACAAAATTGAGATCAAAACAAAAATTGAGAGGTAGGGAGACAAAAAGATGAAAGAGGTACTCCAATTGCATCAGAGTTCATGCAAGAACTTCCAACAGACACCTTCCAACAGGGAAGTGGAAGATTTGAGCTAAACCTTGAACTCTTCCAGGACTAAGTTCCAGGAGTCTGCCTCAGGGTACAGTCTGGTTGTAACTGAACGGCTCTGGCCCAGTGGTATCCGTGGCCTGGCAGGTTTCACAGCAGGTCAAGGCCCCTTCTACAATTTACTCTGCTTTGTACCTTCCCATGTGGACCTGAAGGAAGGCCATGAATAAAATGCTTCTAATCCACTCTTCCTCTCCCCTCTCTTCCCCCTTAGCCAGGATTCTTGGCTCTCAGTAAAGTTTCTGTATAATTGATATATAATTATATGCTCCACTGTCACTACAATGACACGCTCCATTGTCACTACGGTGATTTTATATTTTGCTCCCTTGAGATACGTTGTAAAAGAGGGAATATGGTTTCCCCTTCATTTCACTTCCTGCTTATTTGTGTTAAATGTATAAAATGGCCCCTCATTCATTCCCCACACTCTGTACCAAAGAAAAATTTTCATCCAGTTGTGTCTTCTAATTACTCCACACAAGTCCCTTTGACTTTGGACCAGAACCATTCAATATTCATTCCACAAAATTTTCTTAAGCACCCACATGGGCCAGGCATCGTTCTAAGGTGTTGGGAATACCGCGATGAATGAAATCAACAAAAATCCCATCCCTCATGGAGTGATCATTCTGGCGAGGCCAGATGCCAAAGGCCTCTTGCCACATGACAGCTCGTTCACTAATTCATTCAACAATAATGAATGCCTATTCGGGTGGCTTTTTAATGTGCTCACTTGGCTACACTACATCACAGTTGCCCTTCCTACATGTTTTCGGATTGGGTGGATCACGAGAGGGATTCTTATGTGCGATTTGGAGGCTGGGGGTGAAGCAGCAGTCATTTTGTCGCTCACACACCTAGTTGTTTACCTGCTGGCTCACCTCATTGGCATGAAGCACTGACCAGGCCCATATCTGCCCTCCCTTCCCCTAAGTCCTCCCTTGGCCTCCCTGACTCCTGGACCGTGGTGGGCATTTACCCTCATGATGACGGGCACCTTTGTTTGACTCGTTAGCTCCGTTAGCTCTGGTGCACTCTACTCCAGGCTCCAAAAAACCCAATTCTGACATATCTGGCATTGCATGCTATCCACTCTCCTTTACCCTGTATTTCCCCTTTAATTAACTAAGTAAATGTATTTATGTTTGGTGGTGGTAGTTTAGTCACTAAGTTGTGTCTGACTCTTGTGACCTCATGGACTGTAGCCCTCCTGGCTCCTCTGTCCATAGAATTCTCCAGGCAAGAATACTGGAGTGGGTTACCATTCCCTTCTCCAGGGGATCTTCCTGACCCAGGGATTGAACCCAGGTCTCCTGCACTGCAGATGGATTCTTTACCGACTGAGCTACCAGGGAAATCCTTATGTTTGTTAAATTTATTTAAATTTAATTAGCTAAGTGATACATCAATTATGAATGTTCTACTTTACTTATCCATTCAACAAGTGTTTATTAAGAATGTCTTATATGGTACACACTCTGTTAGGTGCTGGGGATACACAGGGAAGACAGATGTGTTCCTTCCCTGGTGGAGCTTACAGCCCAACAGGGGAGGACAGACCAGAAATTCACATAGACAAACAAAACTAGATTTTAAAAATGAGTGGGGCTGTGTAAATAGAGAAAAGTTGACCAGGGGGACAAGAGGGTAGGACCTATTCCAGTAAGATAGATGAGGAAGGCCTTTGTAATCCAAGTGCATATTTAAATATTACAAAGTCAAAAAGATACAAACTCATTAAGTGTTCATCCATTTGAAAAATACTCCACTGCAGTTAAATTTCTTAAGGAGAAATGAGTAGAGATGGAAAGCTAGTGGTTTAGGAGACCCATGTTTAGGAGGAAAGAGACAGTCATACAAGATTAACTAGAAGAAGAGTGGGAGAACAGTCCTATTTTTTCTTTCGTTTTGATTTGATGTTGAATGGGGGAAATACATAGAAAGCAAGCCTTTCACTCCAACAGAGATGGTTTACTAAGAATGAGTTATTGAGAGTCCAGGCTGTGCCATCAAAAACCTCTCCATTAAGATAGGAATCAGGGGACACAACTTAGCAACTAAATAACAGCAGGGGAAAGGATGGGACACAAGGTAACCCTGAGAGAATATGCAGCACATGCTTGGGACCAACAACTGGAGCATGTGTGTGTGCGTGTGTGTGTGTGTGCGTGCGTGTGTGCGTGCGTGTGTGTGCATGTGCATGCGTGTGTGTGCGTGTGCATGCATGTGTGTGCATGCGCATGCGTGTGCACACACGTGTGTGCGCGTGTGTGTGCATGTGCGCGCGTGTGTGTGCGTGTGTGTGTGTGTGTGGTAGGATGCACTTCTTCCTTCACAGAAAACCTGATAGACGAGCCCATTCTGGGGAAATGAGTGAGCTGATGGCTCTGCATTTTCTTTGAGACTTTCCAGGATGAATCCATTCAGAGTGGCTATGAACATCACGTATTATCTGAGTTGGAAATATTCCCCAGTGAGAATCATTTCCCTGGTCAGGGGTTCCCAGTGACCCTGGAATAAGTCACAACTGTCCCCAGAGTGTAAGCGCCCTGAATTTAATCTTTTTGTGTCCCCTCAGTGTGCTAAGCAACGTGCTATGCACCCAAGCAGGAGAATCGGTACTTAAGTGATGCTTTTATACAAAAGCTACCCATATGTGCCAAGTCAACTTTTAAAGATTGGGGCCTGAAGTGTGAACTCAGGACACAGAGACCCCAACAGGGAGCTAGTGGTCTTCTAATGTTTCTCATGATATTTTCAGGTCAAGGAACTGGTTTTGGATCCAGAGGAACAATGCACCTCATGTTTGGAATTCTACAGAAGAGAGGAATAACTCAGACAGAAAGCTAAGAAATGAACCAGTGTGATGAAAAACAGATGAAAGCCCCTTTCTTCTTAAACGAGGACATTGCTTTCAAAACAAGGATGAACACTGTGTTGGGAAATTTCAAGTTCTGCTTACTGTTTTGCTCCTAGGACAATTTTGATAAATAAGATCCCACTGTGATTCGTTGGCTTTTCCAAATTTGCTGTAAGCTCCTTTAGCTTGGTGGTGGTAGGTTGATAGGTTATAAAGAAAACAGGAAGAGAAATCCAGGCTAAAATGCTTTTTTTTAAGAGTTAGTGCCCTTGAGGGCACCACTTGATTCAGCTTCTACATCTTTCCATGTATCCTATTATTTCTGAACTCACTTTGCCTATATGTCCTCAAAATACCTAAAAATATACACTCCTTACTAGATGGCACTAAATTTCATTTTAAATTTTAAAAGAGGAAAAATGTTAGTGCCTTTTATCCTGGAATCTGACATTTCTTCATGCGTCAGAATATCTAGAGTTTCTGGGGTTCATCAGTGTCCAGGAAACTAAGCACTAAACCTTTCACAGATTTCTGCTATAAAGATTTTTACAAACATGCCCTGATGGAAAGGCTCGGCTGTCACCTCTAAAGACAGTGGTGTTCCTCAGCCCTACTGTCTGGCCATGATTAGCACAGACATAAATAGTATAGGCCTCTGGGGTGGCCTTGTCACGATTCACTCTCTTGGCTATTAATGGCCTTTACCTGACATAGAGCAAATGACCTGTCATGGATCGAGTGAACAAAAGAATTCATACATATTCAAGCAAAAGGGGAAAAAATATAGGCACACATAAAGTTCTAACCCAAGGTCACCCAGCCTACAGCTCTCAGCTAGAAAATGTCACCATCTTTCCTCCCATGAGGCATTACTGCATGGAGAACACATAAGTATCATCATTAGAGTCTGTCCTGCGGTAGCGGGGCAATTCTGACGGAGGAACCGCAGCCCAAGACCCCACTCTTGCACAGGTGCTCCTGTGACCTGGCTTCCACCCTGGACTTGGACACCAAGGCCTGCATTCACCACCCTCCCATCGCTGCAGCAGGAGCTCAAGGAGTCTCAGCTCAAAGCTCAACGTTTATTGCATGAAGCACTTTGAAAATCTTTTGTTATCAAAAGTTTCCCTTGAGCCTTGGAGAGGATTACCGGGTAATGCTTTCTTCCTGCAGCTTATTTCTTAGGAAATTACCTCTAGGCCTGCCAAAGTCACAAAGAGTTGTGGGATTTCACTCGTGTCTTTGCACACGGAACACTTGGACATCCCTCATGATTTTTTTCACTCCTATTTACTGAAGAGAAAATAGAAGATCTGGGAAAGAGGGGCTGTCTGCCTCTGGTCTCTTGTCTGCCCTGGTGGCAAGCATCCAGGTGACAGTTCCAGGAATGAGGCTGGGGACTGTGAACAGATCCATACCTGCTGCTTCAGGTCAGTTCAGTTGCTCAGTCGTGTCCGACTCTTTGCAACCCCATGAATCGTAGCACTCTGGCCAACTCCTCCTTGAGGGCACCACTTGATTCAGCTTCTACATCTTTCCATGTATCCTATTATTTCTGAACTCACTTTGCCTATATGTCCTCAAAATACCTAAAAATATACACTCCTTACTAGATGGCACTAAATTTCATTTTAAATTTTAAAAGAGGAAAAATGTTAGTGCCTTTTATCCTGGAATCTGACATTTCTTCATGCGTCAGAATATCTAGAGTTTCTGGGGTTCATCAGTGTCCAGGAAACTAAGCACTAAACCTTTCACAGATTTCTGCTATAAAGATTTTTACAAACATGCCCTGATGGAAAGGCTCGGCTGTCACCTCTAAAGACAGTGGTGTTCCTCAGCCCTACTGTCTGGCCATGATTAGCACAGACATAAATAGTATAGGCCTCTGGGGTGGCCTTGTCACGATTCACTCTCTTGGCTATTAATGGCCTTTACCTGACATAGAGCAAATGACCTGTCATGGATCGAGTGAACAAAAGAATTCATACATATTCAAGCAAAAGGGGAAAAAATATAGGCACACATAAAGTTCTAACCCAAGGTCACCCAGCCTACAGCTCTCAGCTAGAAAATGTCACCATCTTTCCTCCCATGAGGCATTACTGCATGGAGAACACATAAGTATCATCATTAGAGTCTGTCCTGCGGTAGCGGGGCAATTCTGACGGAGGAACCGCAGCCCAAGACCCCACTCTTGCACAGGTGCTCCTGTGACCTGGCTTCCACCCTGGACTTGGACACCAAGGCCTGCATTCACCACCCTCCCATCGCTGCAGCAGGAGCTCAAGGAGTCTCAGCTCAAAGCTCAACGTTTATTGCATGAAGCACTTTGAAAATCTTTTGTTATCAAAAGTTTCCCTTGAGCCTTGGAGAGGATTACCGGGTAATGCTTTCTTCCTGCAGCTTATTTCTTAGGAAATTACCTCTAGGCCTGCCAAAGTCACAAAGAGTTGTGGGATTTCACTCGTGTCTTTGCACACGGAACACTTGGACATCCCTCATGATTTTTTTCACTCCTATTTACTGAAGAGAAAACAGAAGATCTGGGAAAGAGGGGCTGTCTGCCTCTGGTCTCTTGTCTGCCCTGGTGGCAAGCATCCAGGTGACAGTTCCAGGAATGAGGCTGGGGACTGTGAACAGATCCATACCTGCTGCTTCAGGTCAGTTCAGTTGCTCAGTCGTGTCCGACTCTTTGCAACCCCATGAATCGTAGCACTCTGGCCAACTCCCAGAGTTCACCCAAACTCACGCCCATCTCATCCAATGTCGTCCCCTTCTCCTCCTGCCCCCAATCCCTCCCAGCATCAGGGTCTTTTCCAATGAGTCAACTCTTCGCGTGAGGTGGCCAAAGTACTGGAGTTTCAGCCTCAGCATCAGTCTTTCCAATGAATACCCAGGACTGATCTCCTTTAGGATGGACTGGTTGGATCTCCTTGTAGTCCAAGGGACTCTCAAGAGTCTTCTCCAACACCATAGTTCAAAAGCATCAATTCTCCGGTGCTTATACCTTGTTATTTCAAGTGTGTGGCTCACTGTCAGGTGAGGGCCACGCTCCTGTCCAGATGCTTTGCCTTCACCTTGTTTTGTTACCATAATTTCCTTTATTTTCTGCCTTTTTTCCATTAATATCTCATAAATCCATTCACTATCTACCCATCCATCCATCCATCATCCATCCATCCTTCTACCCATTCATCTCAAACAATGACTTCCTATGTACCAGGTTCTGTGCTATACACTGACTCTAAAGAGAAGAGAGAATGATTTCTGTCCCCCAATCTTGTGGGAGAGGCATATGTAAATATGTAATGCGTATTTAACATATGCAAATGACTCTAACATGCTGCAGAGGCTGAGGTGTGCAAAAGACTGAGGGACGGCCTGCATTCAAAGGAGGGGCATCACCTCCAGCTGTCACCTCCTGAGGTGGACTTCCTGTCACAGTGGTCCCTGTGATCCCACTTTCTGTTGTTCACGCCCTTGTGTGATCCCCTCCTGTTGAGTGTGGGTAAGAACTTGGGGCTCACTTGATTCCACCATAAGGCAAAGGTGACAGGATGTAGGTGACTACATGTGTATAGCTACATTATTAGGTTACATAACACTGAAGTGCCTGTCTTGCTGGAATTTCTGCCTCCCTTGCTAGCTTTCAAGAAGCAAGTGGTCACATTGGGGAATCCCACATGCCAAGGAACTGCAGAAGGGCCCTAGGAGCTAAGAACAGCCTCTAGCCAACAGCCAGCAAGAAACTGAAGCTCTGGAGCATGTGGCCTCAGGAACTACGCTCTGCGGACAACTCGAGAGAATTTTGGAAGTGGACCCCTCCTCAGCAGAGCCTCCAGTGAGATTCAGCCCCAGATGACACCTTTTCTTTAATTGAAGTTAATATACAATGTTAATAGTTAATATATAATGTGTTAATTTCTGCTGTACAGCAAAGTGAGTCAGTTATACCAGCTAACACCTTGATTACAGTGTTATGAGACCCTAAGTAGTAGACTCAGATAAGCTTTGCTGGGATTCTTGACCCATAGAAGCTGAGATAAAACACATGTGTTTTAGTTACTTATTCTTCTGGCTGCACCACCTGGCATGTGGGATCTTAGTTCCCTGACCAGGGATGGAACCTGCGCCCCCTGCAGAGGAAGCTCAGAGTCCCTGGACCACCAGGGAAGTCCCTTGTGTGTTGTTTTAAACCCCTGAGTTTGTGGTAATTTGTTATGCAACATTAGAAAACTATCACACCTCCCGCCAGCTGTCAGAAATGTTAAGTTCTAGGAAGGGGCTGACAGATGGGGTAATGTCTCCAGCTTCCACATCCATTCATTCAGCAAATATTTATTGAGCATTTATGATATATGAGGCACAGTTTTGGATACATTAGTAAACAAAAGAAAATCGCTGCTCTCACCAAGCTTATACTCTAGTCAAGGAATAAAAATATTAAATGCATAAATAATTGTATGTTATTCAGTGATGAGAACTATAGAAAGGATAGAGGGGCTGGGGATGCTAGGGAGTGGGTTGAAGTCTTTCATAGGGTTCTCAGGGTAGGCCCCACTGAAAGGCCAAAAACTTGAAAGGAAATATTACACAAGAAACTCCAGGTATCATCCATGTGTATGACTTCAAGCACGGGTTCAAGGTCTCATCCTGCCCTGGGGGATCATGGTAGTGTCATAACTGCCCTTTTGGACCTCTTCTCCCACCTCCACCCTCCATGCCCAGGTCCACCCTGCATCCCCTCCTTCTAGCCTTCTGCTGTCCTCCAAATCCACCTACCAAGAATCCTTACTCCTCATTGTTTCCCTGACAAAATACTTCTTCTCCCCCATTCAGCTCAATGGCCTCTTCCCCCGAAGCCTCCCCTGGTGCCTTCACCCCACTCCCAGCAGAAAGTCCGCTCCTCCTGCACATGCCCTCCAGCTTTGCTTATGACTTATCCTGAGCTTCCACTTTCCACACGTGTTACAGCTGCCTTTGTCTCTTGGAGAGACTGTGGAATGCAAGGGCTGGGGCTTGTTATCACTGAGATTCCAGGCTCCAGCATATTACAGTTGGAATTTGTTGAAGAAAAAAATTTGTTAGATGGGACTTCACTGGCAATCTAGTGGTTAAGACTCTATGCTTCTAATGCAAGGGGCACAGGTTTGATCCCTGCTCAGGGAACTAAGATAAAACATGCTATGCAATGCAGCCAAGAAAATATTTTTTAAGTTAGTTGGAGATCAGTCCTCTGTGGGTTTTTTCCTTTCTCTTTAAAGTCCTTAGAGGAAGTTGATATCATTTTTTATTTGGTTTGTTACTGAGAGAGTATTTGGACAGAGTACCATTCATTTTCCAAATTCTACTTTTGAGCCAACTTCTTCCATAGCATAGCCTGACCCAGCTCACAGAATTGCACACATGTTCAAGACACAGCCTTGGACGCTAAAACAGATAATTCATGCAGCCACATCTGTCTTTTCCAGAGAGGTTCAGTTCATTCAGTCGCTCAGTTGTGTCCGACTCTTTGTGACCCCATGGACTGTAGCATGCCAGGCCTCCCTGTCCATCACCAACTCCAGAGTTTACTCAAACTCATGTCAATTGAGTCAGTGATGCCACCGACCATCTCATCTTCTGTCATCCCCTTCTCCTCCCGCCTTCACTCTTTCCCGGTATCAGGGTCTTTTCAAATGAGTCAGTTCTTCACATCAAGTGGCCAAAGTATTGGAGTTTCAGCTTCAGCATCAGTCCTTCCAGAGAGGAGAAAGACAGAATAATGATGACTTTTCAATGTTATTAGTAAGCAGCAAACATCTTGAGAAAGGAATGGTTTCCCTGCTTGAGTACAGAGCCCCAGATATGATGACTAAAAAAGTCTAGCTGTTTAATTAATTATTACAATTAAAAATAAAGCAAGCACTGTAGAAGCAAAAGCCCTGTGGATGGCAGCTTCCTCCTAAAAAACAATTATACCACTCACCACATAAGCCAATGACAGGGGGAAAGAATTTGTTTGCCTCTGATTACATCTGATTG
Organism: Cephalophus harveyi; assembly: GCA_006410635.1. Taxonomy (NCBI): domain Eukaryota; kingdom Metazoa; phylum Chordata; class Mammalia; order Artiodactyla; family Bovidae; genus Cephalophus; species Cephalophus harveyi. Next base: position 38,683 of record SJYT01059239.1, on the reverse strand, counting down.
CCATTAGTGATGACAATAAACCAGGCAGAAGGACCAAATGATACTTGTGGGAAGCATGAAAAAGGGCCTGGGAAATACTTTCACTTGAGGATACACCAGAGAAAAAAATATCAGCTGGGAGTCACATAGATAAAAGGCACTCTGACTTAAGTCAGTCGTCACAGTGGTACAAATTAAAATAACAAAGCCATATCACTTTTTACCTGTTAGATTAGCAGGTGTTAGAAAACTTGATAATGACAAGTGTTGTGAGGCGGTGGGTTAGAGGAAACCTGAGCTCCTGGTGGCATGGGGCACTTATAGCCATTCTGGAGAGAGTCAGGATTTCGTCTAATCACATTCTGGCTAAATTCTTAGCAGAAAATCTAGGCCAAATTCTTTGTGAACTTGGGTTAGGTAAATTTTCTTAAGACACAAAATCTATGTGCCATAAAGGAGAAATTATCAATTGGACTTCATACATTTTAAAAAATTACTCTTCAAAAGACATTGTTAAGAAAATAAAAGATAAGCCACAGGCTGGGAAGTAAATATTGGCAAATACATCTGATGAAGGTCTTATATGCTAAATACATAAGGAACTCTTACAATTTAGTAATAAGTACATAAGCAATAATTTAGTTATTATTATTATTAATCTTGATTAAAGAAATGGACAAAAAAATGAATAGACACTTCATCAAAAAAGTTGTATGAATGGCTAATAAGCATGTTCAACCTCATTAGTAACTCAGTTCAGTTCAGTTCGGTCACTCAGTCATGTCCGACTCTCTGCAACTCCATGAACCACAGTATGTAAGAGATCTCTAGTCTTTCCCATTCTGTTGTTTTCCTCTATTTCTTTGCATTGATCACTGAAGAAGGCTTTCTTATCTCTTCTTGCTATTCTTTGGAACTCTGCATTCAGGTGCTTATATCTTTCCTTTTCTCCTTTGCTTTTCACCTCTCTTCTTTTCACAGCTATTTGTAAGGCCTCCCCAGACAGCCATTTTGCTTTTTTGCATTTCTTTTCCATGGGGATGGTCTTGATCCCTGTCTCCCGTACAATGTCACGAACCTCATTCGAATGGTTAAAATTAAAAAGACTCACCATACCAAGTGTTAGTGAAGATGTGCAACAACAGAATGTCTTAGGCATTGCTGGGGGGGATGCAAATAGTACAACCACTTTGGAAAGCAGTTTAACAACCTCTTATAAAGTTAAATAATGCATATCATGTGTGTTTCTATACACAGGTATTTACCCAAAAGAAATAAAAACTTATGTCCATATAAAAGGCTGCTACATGAATGTTCATAGCAGCTTTATTCTTATTAACCCAAACTGGAAACAACCCTAATATCCATCAACTGGTGAGTAGATGAATATCTACAAGGTGAATACTGCAAATTGCGATAAATTCATAAAATGGAATACTACTCAGTAACAAAAAGGAATGGACTACAGATATGTATAAGAACAGATGAATCTCAAAGGCATTATGCTGAGTGAAAGAAGTCAAGCACAAAAACTACATATCATTTATACAACATTCTAGAAAAGGCAAGATAATAGTGATAGAAAGCAAAGTGGTCCACATGCCCCGGGCCACAAAGCCCATGCGCCACAACTCCTGAAGCCTGCACACCCTAGAGGCCATGCTCTGCAGCAAGAGAAGCCTGCACACCGCAACTAGAGAGAGCTCCTGCACAGCGCAACTAGAGAGAGCCTACACACAGCAAGGAAGACCCAGCACAGCCAAAAGCAAATAAACGTATTAAATTAAAAAGTATTTTAAAAAGTGAGTGAATTTTATAGGTGTAAATTTTACCTCGATGAAGCAAATTAAATATTTATGTGTGTGTATATGTGTATATATATATATGTATATCAGTTCAGTTCAGTCGCTCAGTCGTGCCCGACTCTTTGCGACCCCATGAATCGCAGCACGCCAGGCCTCCCTGTCCATCACCATCTCTCGGAGTTCACTCAGACTCACGTCCATCGAGTCAGTGATGCCATCCAGCCATCTCATCCTCGGCCGTCCCCTTCTCCTCCTGCCCCCAGTCCCTCCCAGCATCAGAGTCTTTTCCAATGAGTCAACTCTTCGCATGAGGTGGCCAAAGTACTGGAGTTTCAGCTTCCACAGTTCAAAAGCATCAATTCTTCGGCGCTCAGCCTTCTTCACAGTCCAACTCTCACATCCATACATGACTACTGGAAAAACCAGAGCCTTGACTAGATGGACCTTAGTCGGCAAAGTAATGTCTCTGCTTTTGAATATGCTATCTAGGTTGGTCGTAACTTTCCTTCCAAGGAGTAAGAGTCTTTTAATTTTATGGCTGCAGTCACCATCTGCAGTGATTTTGGAGCCCCCCAAAATAAAGTCTGACACTGTTTCCGCTGTTTCCCCATTTATTTCCCATGAAGTGATAAAAGACAATGCTACTTGAAAAAAAGATGAGGTAGGGGAAGTTGAGTGTTGGTAGGTGAGAAGAGGGAAGCCACAGGAAAATAAGAGAGACAGACAACCAGAAAGGAAAGACAAGAACACAAGAGATGTAGAGGGTGACATTCAAACATAGCAGCAAACTCCTCATCAACAGAGACATGCTCAGAGAAACAGAAACAGAGAAAGGAAAAAAGAATAGAAATGCTCAACCGAGAAGGCAATGGCACCCCACTTCAGTACTTTTGCCTGGAAAATCCTATGGACGGAGGAGCCTGGTGGGCTGCAGTCCATGGGGTCGCTAGAGTTGGGCACGACTGAGTGACTTCATTTTCACTTTTCACTTTCATGCATTGGAGAAGGAAATGGCAACCCACTCCAGTGTCCTTGCCTGGAGAATCCCAGGGACGGGGGAGCCTGGTGAGCTGCCGTCTATGGGGTCGCACAGAGTCAGACATGACTGAAGCAACTTAGCAGCAGCAGCAGCAGCAGATATGGCAAAGACGGAATAATATTCATTATTGTTACCTTTTGGAATGGGTCTTCCCAGGTGGTGTTAGTGGTAAAGAACTCACCTGCCAATGCAGGCGACATAAGAGACATGAGTTCGATCCCTGGGTTGGGAAGATCCCCTGAAGGAGGAAAGGTGGTGGGGGTGGGGCCCAAAGTCCCACAGCTGTGGGTCTGAGGGTGAGAGGTATCTGTCCCTCCCTCCCAGCTTCTTTCTCTCTTCCTCCTCTGGGATCACAAGGGGTATGGAGGATGCTTCCTGCTCCCCTGGAGGTATTTGAAGGCTGGGGGTCTATGCCCCTTTAACCCTCTTTATTCCAAGTTAAACATTTCCTGTTCCTTTCACTTTCTTCACCCTAGATAGTTGCCAAGTCCTCCAGCATCCAACCCACCCCTTTCCCCATCCCATGGGCTCTGACTTATCAGTACTCTCTGGGGAGTATGGTGCCACCACGAGGCAGAACTGAGAGACTGAGCCCATGTCTAGTGGGGTGGGGCAGTGGGGGATGCCATGCGGCTTTCCCTCTGTGTTTCTTCTAAGGCAAATGCCTCTAATCCAGAAGCACGTGTAACATCAACCCCAAGACTCTATCAGTTCCCTTGGGATAGCAGTCTGATCAGTCTGAGAACTAAGAACACACACCGGGGAGCCTCTTGCATCTAAAACAGGGTGACTCAGGCACTGGCAGGTGGGGTGACAACCATGCCCTTCCCACTGTTAGGGAAGAGAAACAATTGTCAGTGACAACCTTCTCCTTGCAAAGGTTCACGACAAAAGGTAAAGATTTCTGAGGCTAGGGGAGAAATGATTAGGTCTGCACTAACCACAACCCACCCACAGAGATGCAAATCCTATTTCAAGCAGGCAAGAGGTGGAAACAAGGAGAGAGAGGTGTATCCCCCTCCAGTCCCCCCTCCCCGCCCCCGCCGGGAACTGCACAAAAGCTAAGTCTTCTCTGCAAGCATAATTGCCATGTAACTTCAACTTTATAAACATCTTTTAAAAATAATAACTGTGGCTGGAATGAGAGTTTTGAAAAGCAGCAATGAGCAGGTTGTAAGTCTAGGTTAAATGGTTTAAAGAGATTGAAAGAGGCCTGGGACAAGGATGGAGAACCATGTTTCCAGGGAAGAAAGTTTCAAGGACTTGAGGGCTGGTTATCTCGCTGATGGTATGCATAGGATCACTTACTTGAACTAATCATTTCATCATCAAATAATTCTCACATTAACAGATCTTAGAAGAAAATAATCAATTGTAATAAAAAGCAAAAGAAGAAAATTTACCTTAGATTCTATCTCCTCCAAATTTTACTCATTTTCTGGGTTCCCCACATATAGTCTTACTCAGTTAAGATTATACAGTTAAATTGTGAAACTTTTTTTCTAGGCATAGTCCTGAGAAAGGGGTCAATTGGGAGGGTTATGCTTCAGTTCAGTTCAGTCGCTCAGTCGTGTCTGATTCTTTGGGATTCCATGAACCGCAGCACTCCAGCCCTGTCCATCACCAACTCACGGTGATGCCATCCAACCATCTCATCCTCTGTTGTCCCCTTCTCCTCCTGCCCTCAATCTTTCCCAGCATCAGGGTCTTTTCCAATGAGTCAGCTCTTCCCATCAGGTGGCCAAAGTGTTGGAGCTTCAGCTTCAGCATCAGTCCTTCCAATGAACACCCAGGACTGATCTCCTTTAGGAGGGATTGGTTGAATCTCCTTGCAGTCCAAGGGACTCTCAAGAGTCTTCTCCAACACCACAGTTCAAAAGCATCAGTTCTTTGATGCTCAGCCTTCTTCACAGTCCAGCTCTCACATCCATACATGACCACTGGAAAAACCGTAGCCTATTTTGGTGCAATTTAGCAGAGTGGTTATGCCTGACGAGTCTTTTCTGGGATCTGTCTTGTTAAGTGATGAAACCAGAAAGCCATGAAATCCTGGGAAGTGTGAATGGTGGTGGCTGGAGTGTAGTGCATGAGGGAGCTGGCCTTGAGCAGGCTACCACTTGGGGGATGCCCAGAAATGAGTGGGGCAGTGGGAGATGCTGGCGGGGTGGGCCGAGGACCTCAGTCATGTGGGTGTGGGTGACAGAAAATTAAAATATGACTTACATTAACATGAACTTCTTTGTAGCCATAGGTTGGGGCCTGGGGACATTTTGGCAATAGAAGAAATCTTGCTTGTATCTACCAGCAAGGAAAACACATAAAAATCTCAGGGATATTTTATTTTATTCCCTGACAGTTAAAAGATGATTTTCAAGGTTGAGAAGAGTGTAATAACCGCCTATTCTCACCCTGACCTCCCTACTTGCACAATCCAGTTTCTCACGGGTGGTAAAACACACTGAGAAAGGCCCTGTCTTAGGGGAAAAAAAATGTAGGTTCTTGATAGAGAAACAAAGAAGAAACATGCCAACCTGTGCTCTTGGTAGACACTCAGAACCGCTCCTGAAGGGTCTTTTCTTTAGGAGTTATTTAAAAATAATAAACAGATGCTTTTTAATGATTATAGTGTTTCAAAATGTTGACTTGTTATATCCAAGGATCCTCTTTGTGTCCCAGAATAATAATTTCTCCCAAGAGAAGTAGCTTAATTCAGTTCAGTGGTGAGGTGAAGAAATGGTTGGATTGGGAGTGTATGTGCTGTGGGTTGTGTGCTAAGGCGCTTCAGTCGTGTCCAACTCTTTGCAGCCCTATGGACTGTAGCCTACCAGGCTCCTCTGTCCCTGCGATTCTCCAGGCAAGAATACTGGAGTGAGTTGCCATGCCCTTCTCCAGGGGATCTTCCCGACCCAGAGATTGAACCCGTGTCCCTTGGTCTCTTGTGTCTCCTGCATTGGCGGGCAGGTTCTTTACCACCTGGGAAGCCCTGGATTGAAAGAGTACTCCCTAAAGCACCCAACATCTGCCTTATGTCCAGGCTTGTGGGGGAGACACATCTAAGTGGATCGTCATGGTTCCTGTCCTCAGGATGCTCACACTCTAGCTGTAGAAAGAGCTAGTGCTCAGCAGGGTGAGTAAATTCATATTCACATTAAACACGGGTTCTGCCATTACAGAGACCTTCATTGTGTGCCACAAATCAGCATGACTCATAGCCCCTGAGGATGCTTGGCTTGGATGGTTTGTCAAGGGAGGACCTCTGGGTCACTTTGCAGATGGGCAGTGGATTGCACTATTCCTTGCAGTGGGAGGAGGAGGAGTTACTGTGTTCCAAGTGGGTGGACCTGCCAGGCTCCTTTCAGTTTTTCGTGGAACCATCTCCTATTTGTTCTCCAGCTAAGACACAAATGGCTACATTTCACTTGGGACACAGGAGCACTGGTGGTGCATAATCACCCCAGTTGAGCTCTGCCATACTGTCTGGATGAAGAAAAGTTTGGGGGTGCTACAGTGGCAGGCAGCTGACCTCTTTGTCCATCCCAAAGGCCCAAGTCAGAGAGCAGATGGATATTGGTTTGGCCCTGCCTCAGGGACTGACTTCCCAGGTGGTGCTAGTGGTAAAGAACCTGCCTGCCAATGCAGGAGACTTAAGAGACATGGGTTCAATCCCTGGGTCAGGAAGATCCCCTGGAGAAGGGCATGGCAACTCACTCCAGTATTCTTGCCTGGAGAATCCCATGGACTGAGGAGCCTAGTCCACAAGGTCACACAGAGTTGGACATGACTCAGCACTTAGGGACTGAGGGACTGCCCACAGGGCCTAGAGGTATGCTTGCTTCTGTTCCTTTTCCTTTTATTGTTGTTTTGAAGCTCTTGCCAAGTTTAAAGATTTTTGGCCCAGGCAGAGTTTTCTTTTCAGCTCTGGGTCTTCTCTGAAAAGCCCTCTGGTGAGGGGAGGCAGCCAGGGCAGTGTGGGAGTGCTGCCTAAGAGTGAGCAGGAGAGGGTTCTAGTCTGGTTCCAGCAAGGTATTTAACTGCCCTGAGCCTCAGGGTTCCCATGTTGTAGAAAAGAATCAATTCTGACTCCAAGTTGGAACTGTTTCTTTGGCTTGCTTTTTGTTGCTGCCATTATACATAATCAGTTCAGTTCAGTCACTCAGTCGTGTCCAACTCTTTGTGACTCCATGGACTGCAGCACACCAGGCTTATCTGTCTATCATCAACTCCCGGAACTTGTTCAATCTCAGGTCCATCGAGTCGGTGATGCCATCTAACCATCTCATCCTCTGTCATCCTCTTCTCCTCCCACCTTCAATCTTTTCCAGCATCAGGGTCTTTTCCAATGAGTTCTTCGCATCAGGTGGCCAAAGTGTTGGAGTTTCAGCAATATTCAGGACTGATTCCCTTTAGGATTGACTGGTTGGATCTCCTTGCAGTCCAAGGGACTCTCAATAGTCTGCCTCAAAGGACTCTGCCCCTCTGCCTGACTGTTAAAGTGTCTTTTGTTCAGCTCGTAAAGAGATAATCTGACCCTGCCCACCTGTGAATGGCTGCAAGAAAGAAGAGATTAACACATCCCTTCCCGGGAGTTGTTTTACAAGACTAATAGCCCTTTTTACTTTACAGCCTCTCCGTTTTTATTCTGCCTTGTCTCTCCGTTTCTATTCTGCCTTTTGACTTTAGTTCCTCACCGCTTCTCTCTCTGGTTCTATAAAAGAACCTGGTATCCCAACAAGATGGTTATTTTGAGACATTAGTCTGCCATCAACCGACTTTCTGAATAAAGTCATATTCCTTGCCTCAACACTTCGTCTCTTGATTATTGGCCTGTCGTGTGGCAAGCAGAGCAAGTTTGGACTAGGTAACACCGACTTGCTCACAGAGCAAGCCCTTGTGATTTCCAGCTGAGAATGGTTGTGACCAGAAAACTAAAGATTATAGAATTGTCATTTAGAAACCGTCCTCCCCCTTTACACAGAAAACCAGGGCTTGGCGAAAAAGCTTTGGGAGAGAAGAACACAGCGGGAGAGAACCACCAGCAAGCCAGGCTGGGGGCTTTCCTGTGAGCCCTGGCCCAAGACAGCCTTCATGGGATACCTGGGCCTCCCTTACATGGTGTCTATGTCTGCAGAGAATAACAAGCCCATTAAAAAGGGTGTGTGTAGCACTTAACAATTCGCACATACGCTATCTTAGGCTCTCTCCAGACTGCATAGGCTTTTGTTGCTCCAGAACGTTTTCGTCTCTCGTGGAAACTACTTCTTATCTGTATTTGGTCTTTCCCAGCCCTGCCTCCAGGCAAGTCCTCAGATCCCAAGGCTTTGGACTCCCCACAAAGCACAGCATCCTCCCCACCAGGGAACGGCTGGGACAGGAGAAAGGACTATGAAGATGGGGCCTTTTCCTCCTACAATTACACCTCATCGCCCAACCTAGCGCAGCCTCTGCTCATAGCTTTGCGGCTCAGTCTCCTCTGAGCTCTGGCCCCAGCAGCGCCTTCTCACCTGGGATGCGGGCCCGCCCTCCAAGTTGCGATTTAAGCAGAAGATGGAGCTTCTCCCTCTAGGCGACTTGCTAGATGTTGGAGAACGGCGACCTCTAGTGTTGGTTCTTGGAAGGGACGGAGCGGCTTTCTGCAGTCCAGTGAGGTTCCTGGAAACAGTCCTGCTGGGGACTGAGAGGCGAAGCTTAACTGGGTGGGTTAGAGAGATGGGAAGGATGGACTGAAGGGGCTCTTCATTTCCAGGAAGCCCAACTGTGCACACTTGGTCTCTGAGGCTTGGTCATGGTCCAAACACATCTGTCCCTCTTGCACTATCTTCCTCTTTCGTAACACCCAAGACTCAGCCCACCCCTCACCCCTGACTCACCTTGACAAAGCAACCTCACCTGCCTCTGTCACTGAACCAAACTTGGATCAGCTCGCCCCACATACAATGAAGTCAATCTGCTGACACTGGGTTGTGGCAAAGGAAAGTTCAGTGTTTATTGCAGGGCACCAAGCAGTTAGTACTTAAAAGCCCGAACTCCTCAAAGGCTTTTAAAGAAAGGTGTTTAAAGACAGCATGAGAAAGAGGGGGTTGTGGGTGTGTGATCAGCTCATGGACATTCTTTTAATTGGTTGGTGGTGATGTAATTGGGAGTCAACGTCATCAATCTGCTGGTTCCAGTTGGTCTGGGGTCTACAGGCTTGTGGACAGCATGCAGTTAACTTCTTCCACCGGATGGGGGTTTCAGTCTCTGCCAAACAGCTCAAAGGACATGTCTCAGGATATCACCTATAGCCCTTGAGGAGGAAGTTAAGGTTCTTGATTTTGTTTAGTGGCCACACTATTATTTTGTCTTCCTTGGCTGTTTCCCTTTCCTTCTACATTTTCTCACTTCTCTGATTAAATTTATTCTTTGGAACTTGGGGATGGCCTAGGAAGATAGTTTTTCTACTGACAAGAGGCAGGCAGAGGACGTGGTGGGGGTCTGTTTGGGGAAGGCCTCACAGGGTCCTGTTTTGTTACCCACCGGTGCCTAAGGAAGGGGAAGGTGGGACAGGCATCAGGCAGGGTATCTGGGTATGCACCAGGGAACCGGGCTGAGAGCGCCAGTCCTCAGGTGGCCTTCTGTGTCTTCGTGGTCCTGCCATGACTGATCGGTTAGTCTAGCCTTTGGCAGGGAGTGGGTATGGGGACAGTGTGAGTAGGCGAATATTGGGTGGCATCTCCTGTAAAGTAGCAGGACTGCCTGGTGACTGTGACTTTTCAGAGCTCCACGACCTTCAGCAACAGCACCTCATTCTTTGAGATGGAAAATCCACATTTTCCACCAGTCTTCAGTAAAGTGCTACACTATTCAGATTACTACGCTATTTGGCCACCTGACGCAGAAAGCTGACTCTTTGGAAAAGAGTCTGATGCTGGGAAAGATTGAGGGCAGGAGGAAAACAGGGCAACGGAGGATGAGATGGTTGGATGGCATCACCAACTCAATGGACATGAGTCTGAGCAAGCTCTGGGAGATGGTGAAGGACAGGGAAGCCTGGTGTGCTACAGTCCATGGAGGTCGCAAAGAGTCAGACACGACTGAGCAACTGAATAACAACAATTCGGATTAAAGCCCCCTTCCCCTTTTCCTTCTAAGCAGACTGCCTTGCTTAAACCCCTCCTATAAGGAATTGTAGAGCTGCCACTGGCTATAGGATGTGACGCTCAAGGGGCTTAGAAGGCAGAGGCTTTAGGAAATGAAGGGTTTGGGATGCTTAAAGGGAGAAGGCTCCATTCTCGGCACTATGCCTTCTCCTTTCCCAGTCTCGTAAATACATTCAGAATCTGTGTCGCTGTTGTTTCCTGTGAATTATACAATCTTTCTTCAGTTCTATGTGACTTTAGTGAGTTTAATGAGACCCTCAAACTGCCACACCTACGAGATCAAATTGTTATTTGTACATGATTTTTGCCAAGTCTGTCTCCAATTATAGGTAGGGTGACCACCCATCCCAGCTTGCCTGAAACAGTCCTGGTATACATCTATCACTGAGACATAATTATTCATGGTGTTCTCTTTCACTTTGTAAAGGGCCCCATTTAGATGGTGAATTACACTGTCATGTTAAACACAGATAATCTATGTAAGAAAACATTTAGGCACTAGGATTTAGAGGATGTGAGAGATGATGTTACCAGGAATTTGAGATTTAAGTGATTATTATAATCTTGGCATAATTAGCTCTATTCTTTCTGGCAGCTGCAAAGAAGGAAAATATGAAGGGTTAGGAAGTTGACTCTGTCTTGTAAAATGGTGCAAATTACATCTTCTGGAGGGAAATATTTATCAGGCACTCAATTTTAGAAGGAATTTTTCACACAAATTGTTATATAAGGGACACTGAGTAACATAGAAGCTGTATTGTTCATGTTAGGTTTTGCAGAATTTTGTGGCCAGTTTTAATATAGGTCCCCCCAATTATTGTGATTTTTCAATTCTCTTTCTCTGTGAAAAATGGAGAGGAAATAAAAATTATTTCAGAGGAATTAAGTGAGATGATACATATGCAAGTGCTAAATAAACTACAAGTATCAATATTACCTTGTTGAAAACCCTCCTTTTATTGATGGGGAAGCCAAGGCCCAGAGAGAGAGAAGTAATGTGGTTGCTGCTGCTGCTAAGTTGCTTCAGTCGTGTCCAACTCTGTGCGACCCCATAGGCGACGGCAGCCCACCAGGCTCCACTGTCCTTGGGATTCTCCAGGCAAGAATACGGAGTGAGTTTCCATTTCCTTCTCCAATGCATGAAAGTGAAAAGTGAAAAGTGAAAGTGAAGTTGCTTAGTCGTGTCCGACTCTTCGCGACACCATGGACTGCAGCCCACCAAGCTCCTCCGTTCATGGGATTTTCCAGGCAAGAGTACTGGAGTGGGGTGCCATTGCCTTCTCCGGTAATGTGGTTAGTTAGTGGCAAAACAGAGGTTAACACCCCTGTTTAATTCTCAATGCTAATACAACCTCATAGGGCTGTTCATCAAGACATTTTGAGATTCTGCCAGGCCACCAGTGCAGGCTGGAGTCAGGGGCAGGAAGACAAGGTAGAAAGACCTTGGACAGTAATGGCCCATTCACAGATGGTGTTTTAAGTCATCATCATAAGAGATGTTTTTAAGGTAACTTTCTTCTAGCAAAACAGAAAGCTTCTCATGGTGCTTGTTTGAGTAACTCTTGGCATCTATTTTTTGCAAATTAAGAAAAAAGTTGCTCCCAGTCTGGTTTCCAGGGGTGCAACCCTTTTGGGGCTAGTTTCAACAGTGGGTTTTCCAGCATTCTAGCACAACTTCCTTTTCAGCTTCTCCTCCCAGCCAGTGGCTCTCCAAGTTTGGTACTAGGCCAGCAGCATCAGCATCACCCAGAAACCTGTTGGACAGGCAAATTCTCAGGCCCCACCCAAGACCCGCTGAATCAGAAACTGGGGGTGATTTTGTTGCACACTAAGGTTTGAGAACCACTGCTCCAGGCAAATCTTAGGGCCCTGTCTGGCTTCCAAGAGAGAAAAGAAGCACAGTTATGGCAATTCTCCCCTTGCTGCTCTCCCCACCCCCTAGGCAGGCTGTCCTTTCCAAACTCCTAATAACCATTGGTTTTTCAGGTTTGGCTGTTGCACTTGGGCATGCCCCAAAATGAAGTTGCATGGCTTGTTTGATGGTCTGCCTAGCCAGTGCCAGCTCTGAATAATAATACCTTTACCAAGCACTTAATGTACACACCGATCTGATGGCCCAAGTTCATTTTGTTTTAGAGGAAAAACACTTATCTCTTCAATCTCTGATATCTATGGCTGATGTCCAGTTGAAATAAATTAGAAAGGATCCCATTTATTTTTTTGAAGGTTAATCAGGTCTCCAGGAAGTGGAAGCTATAGCAGTCTAGAATGTAGAACTCTGTAGAAACTGCAATCTCCTTTGGAAAGAGCTTTTCACATTTCCAAATGGGTCTCAACAGAAACAGGCTGTCTGAACCTGAAAGCATATTGATTCATTTTTCAAAGCATAATGAGCCTAACAGTTTTACCTGCTCACCCCACAACTGCAACAGACCAGTATGAGCTTCTCAGTGAGGAAAGACCCCTCAACCTTCCCCGCAGAGGGCTTTTCTTGACTCAGTGTAAACTGAAAAGGAAATGAGAATTTTGTGTGCACGGTTCTCACTTTGCCCTTCCTCCGTTCATGGGATTTTCCAGGCAAGAGTACTGGAGTGGGGTGCCATTGCCTTCTCCGGTAATGTGGTTAGTTAGTGGCAAAACAGAGGTTAACACCCCTGTTTAATTCTCAATGCTAATACAACCTCATAGGGCTGTTCACCAAGACATTTTGAGATTCTGCCAGGCCACCAGTGCAGGCTGGAGTCAGGGGCAGGAAGACAAGGTAGAAAGACCTTGGACAGTAATGGCCCATTCACAGATGGTGTTTTAAGTCATCATCATAAGAGATGTTTTTAAGGTAACTTTCTTCTAGCAAAACAGAAAGCTTCTCATGGTGCTTGTTTGAGTAACTCTTGGCATCTATTTTTTGCAAATTAAGAAAAAAGTTGCTCCCAGTCTGGTTTCCAGGGGTGCAACCCTTTTGGGGCTAGTTTCAACAGTGGGTTTTCCAGCATTCTAGCACAACTTCCTTTTCAGCTTCTCCTCCCAGCCAGTGGCTCTCCAAGTTTGGTACTAGGCCAGCAGCATCAGCATCACCCAGAAACCTGTTGGACAGGCAAATTCTCAGGCCCCACCCAAGACCCGCTGAATCAGAAACTGGGGGTGATTTTGTTGCACACTAAGGTTTGAGAACCACTGCTCCAGGCAAATCTTAGGGCCCTGTCTGGCTTCCAAGAGAGAAAAGAAGCACAGTTATGGCAATTCTCCCCTTGCTGCTCTCCCCACCCCCTAGGCAGGCTGTCCTTTCCAAACTCCTAATAACCATTGGTTTTTCAGGTTTGGCTGTTGCACTTGGGCATGCCCCAAAATGAAGTTGCATGGCTTGTTTGATGGTCTGCCTAGCCAGTGCCAGCTCTGAATAATAATACCTTTACCAAGCACTTAATGTACACACCGATCTGATGGCCCAAGTTCATTTTGTTTTAGAGGAAAAACACTTATCTCTTCAATCTCTGATATCTATGGCTGATGTCCAGTTGAAATAAATTAGAAAGGATCCCATTTATTTTTTTGAAGGTTAATCAGGTCTCCAGGAAGTGGAAGCTATAGCAGTCTAGAATGTAGAACTCTGTAGAAACTGCAATCTCCTTTGGAAAGAGCTTTTCACATTTCCAAATGGGTCTCAACAGAAACAGGCTGTCTGAACCTGAAAGCATATTGATTCATTTTTCAAAGCATAATGAGCCTAACAGTTTTACCTGCTCACCCCACAACTGCAACAGACCAGTATGAGCTTCTCAGTGAGGAAAGACCCCTCAACCTTCCCCGCAGAGGGCTTTTCTTGACTCAGTGTAAACTGAAAAGGAAATGAGAATTTTGTGTGCACGGTTCTCACTTTGCCCTCTTCTGTGTAGTTCTTCCTGGTGGAGCTTTCTGGACTACTCAAGGCACTCTTCCCCAAGCTTTGCTTTGTATACAGCATGCTGCCAGGAGAGTGGAAACTTTTTCTACTCCTGTGGCAGAGGGAAGCTGGAGGCTGGAGGGTGGGGCTGAGACCCTGCCCAAGTAGGAAGGAGGGCACACCTCAGAGCTAACTTCTGCTCCCTGTCCTGAGCAGTCAGCACAGACCCTCTGAGCTCTGGAGCAAGCTGCCTTGGCCAATAGCAATGGGGGCAGGCTCTTAAGAATAAGGGGTGTAACTGAGTGGGATCCTCTGGGAACTTCCTGGGACAGAGCTCCCGCCCTGTGTGCTCCACCTGCTTCTTGTCTGTAGAAAACTTTAGTCTCCTAGGTCTTCCTCAAGTTCCAAAGAGCAAATTTAATTGGAGAATTGAGAAAATGCAAAAAAAAAAAAAAAAGGCAGGGGGGATAGTCAAAAAAGACAAAATGATAATAGTTTAGCAATTAAAGTTAAGGAACTTTAGTTCCTCCTCTCGGCTATAGACAATATCCCGAGTCATATCCTTTGACCTCTTTGGCAGATACTGAAACCCCCATGTCGACTAAAAAGATGCTCAATGTGAGAGCTGCAAGTTAAGTTTTATTTGGGGCAAAACGAGGACGGACTGCAGCCTGGGAGACAGCACCTCAGACAGCTCTGAGAAACTGCTCCAAAAAGTAGTGGGGGAAGGCCAATATATAAGATTTTGGTGAAGGGGGAGTTCAGCGCAATGAAGCGCTCATTCTACAAAAGTTTTTCTGCTAGCCACAAGGAGCTGATGTCACCATGAAAGGATTTAGTGCTTTTCTAGATATGAAGATATGCAAGGATTGGGATCATGAAATCAGTTCCCGAAAATATCTATCTAAAGACCTGTTCCACCAGTTTCCCTGTATCAGAGTGCCTCAACCTCTACCCTGAATTCCCCTCAGGGGGTGTTGAAGGTTGGCAACTGCGGCAGCACAGGGTTCAACCTCCACAGAGGCTGATGGCAAACACCCTTGGCAAGGACCAATTTATAGTTGGCACCCACCAGGGAGAAGAAGTTAACTGTGTGCGGCCCACAAGCACAAAGACCCCAGATCAGCTGGACCCAGAAGTTTGATGACATTGAAATTGACCCCTGATTACCTCACCATCAACCAATCAGAAGGATATCCAGGAGCTGATCAAGCGCCTCCCAACCCCTCTCCCTCACCGTCTTTCAAGACCTTTCCCTGAAAGTCATCAAGGAATTCAGGTGTTTTAAGGAGTAGCTGCCTGGACTCCTTGCATGGTGCACTGCAGTCAACGCTGAGCTTTCCTTCGCCACAACCAGGTATGAGCAGATGGGCTTCACTGTGCACAGGGGAGCCGACCCAAGTTTGGTTGGGTAACGGGGACAGGAACAGATGGAGACAAGTAAACAGAATCAAGAGAGAAGTATCTTTCCTCCAGAATGATGGCTCTCAGCCTTGAGTTGACATTAGAATCACCCTGGGAAGCTTTTAACGTTTCTACCAACCAGGTCATACCCTAGATCAATTAAATCAGAAACTCTGGGAGTGGTAACCAGGCAACAGCAATTTTTTTTTTTTTTTAAAGCTCCCTGGGTGGTTCTGAAACTGTCGGGTATCTTTCCAGGGGCTCTGAAGAGCTCTGGTACTAAAGTCCTTTATGTCTCAGCATAGAAAAGAGTTCAGTGAGAGGCAAACGATAGAAGTGATTTATTAAAATAGGACACTTGTGAGGCTTTCGAGTGGGTGGGCGGTGCTGCACCACAAGAACTTACTGGGCTACAGTTTTATAATCGAAGGAAAAGTGCGGAGGGGGAGAAGGACTTCTTTGTCTTTCTTGAGTAGACATCATGCTTCCATCATCAGCTCCTCCTCCAGGTTGAGCAGGAGAGTTTTCTTGTCCCTACGTGGTCAAGCGAGGTCCAAATTATTGTTTTTTAATGTGTGCAGAGAACGTGTCCTCGGGATCAGTAACTCACTTACTCGCTGGACCGCTGCAGGTCCCAGGCCACCACTGTTTTATTACTTGGGGCATGTCTCATGCTTTTAATACAGGTTTGCTGCTAAGCAAGCCTGCTTGGTTTTGTGGTTAAGCAAACCTGCTTTTTTGAGTAATCATTAACTTATAAGGATCTCCCATATTTTTTCTACTTGTAATTCTCTAGTGGGTTTAACTACACAACCACCTACTTTGTCCCTTTACTCAGTGGCTATTAGTTCCAATATGTAGCCAGGCTTGAGAACCATCTTTCTAGCATCCACTTCCTCCAGTAACCACTGCTTTCCTGCCTTATCTCAAGTCAGGGCCCCTTCTCATTTGTCTTGTTTGTATTTCTTCATTCTTCTGGCTTTGAGGACTATGATGTAGAATCAGGGGCATCTTATGCTAAGTGAAAGTTTAATCTGAATTTATTTTGCTTGGACCCCTTATTTCCCTTTGGATCTTATATCTTTATTAATGGGCTTCCCTGGGAGTTCAGCTGGTAAAGAATCCACCTGCAATGTAGGAGACCCTGGTTCAATTTCTGGGTCAGGAAGTTCCCCTGGAGAAGGGATAAGCTACCCACTCCAGTGTTCTCGGGCATCCCTGGTGGCTCAGATGGTAAAGAATCTGCCTGCAACGCGGGAGATCTGGGTTCGATCCCTGGGTTGGGAAGATCCCCTGGAGGAGGGCATGGCAATCCACTCCAGTATTCTTGCCTAGAGAATCCCTATGGACAGAGGATCCTGGCAGGCTACAGCTCATGGGGTTGCAAAGAGTCACTTGTGACTGAGAGACTAAGCGCAGCACATCTTTATTAAGCAGTTGGAGTCCCAGAAGAAATTATGGGGATGATTCAGAAATGAGATACAATGATAGATTTCTCACTGGACTTTGAACTTCTGGTCACTTCCCATTGACTGTGATGAACAAATCAGCCTCTCCATGAGACAGTGGTTCGTGGTAATAGGTTACAGAAAAATAGGGTCTCAACAACAGGATAGACTCAATGTTTTACTGGACAAATATAGTGATACTTTCAAAGGTATGCCACTAGAGACTCTTCCTAACAACCATGTTAAAGTTTGCCAACTTATGACCAAAAGATCTTCCTCCCTCTCCCCTGCCAGTCATGGTGGGGTCTTTTCTCCTTTACAAGTTTCCTCCCCCACTTACTGACTATAAAGCCATTCTTGGAAGAGTTCTTGAACTTGTATGCAAAATAAAGTCTGTGATTTTGGAATCTTAAGGTACCTAGGTGAGGTGGTCACCAGTTTTTGCCTAATAAACACTCCCCTCCTTTCTTACAATGTAGCTGTTATACTAAAGCCTTTTTAAAATTCTGAAACAGATTCCCTTACTCCCTCCCCTAAGCCCTCATCCTCCCCAATACACTGACTCACCATACTTTGGCAGGATCTGGAGCATCATGGACCATGAGAATAGGAGAAACACAGTACAGGTTGTGAACCAAAAAAGCATATGGTACTTTCTCCCCTTCTCCTTTACTCCCCTCTGCTGCCTGGGGCTAAGTGCCATCCCTAGCTGCTTTCAG
Source organism: Cephalophus harveyi (assembly GCA_006410635.1). Classification (NCBI taxonomy): domain Eukaryota; kingdom Metazoa; phylum Chordata; class Mammalia; order Artiodactyla; family Bovidae; genus Cephalophus; species Cephalophus harveyi. The sequence goes on along the minus strand of SJYT01059239.1, from coordinate 21,273 downwards.
TGAAAAAATGCTACATCTTTACAGGGAGGGACTAAACTGTGAAACTGCTAAATGTCTATTCAGCCTTTATGTTACCCTTCCTAATGTTTTATATATGTCTACAAAAGTTGGGTTTTCTGCGTTCACCCCCAGGCTAGACAGACCTGCTCACTAGTCCAAGGGCCAGGAAGAAATCTTCTCTTCTCAAAACAGGTAAATTCATGAAGATTCTGGCCTCAGCCTAGTTTCCCCAGAAAACAGAGCCTGAGGCCAAGCTTGCATGCTAAATCTCTACTGCGGAAAGGGACTGAGTTCCAAGGAAGTAAGAGTAAGGGGAAAAAGGAAGTGACCAGGCAATACAAGGTAGCTCCTTACTCAACAGGTCTCAGCTTCTTAAGCAAGCATAACTGGTTGCTTAGGGAACAGTGCTTGATCCAAGAGGCTGGGATATAAGTGCCCCCAAGTAACTAAGCAAGAGCTGACTTGGCAGACACTTTCTCAAGATGGCAGATTTAACATCCTGGCAAGGACCCCAGGGCATGAGGCGAACTCTGGGGTGACTCCTAGAAGCCTGGAGACAGTGAGAGCCAGTGCTGAGTGCTGGAGTGGACATTCCTGACACCCTGGCAGTGAGGGAATAAACAGGTTGAGGAAAGTGGGCACCTGGAATTGATATATAACACAAGGCCAGAAGTTCCACAGGGGAAGTATGTTGCACAGGGGTTTCTGCTGGAGGAGGAAGGTGGAGGGAAATGAAATTTTTATCTTATTTGACTAGTAATTTTTATTTTCTAAATTTTCTAGAATAAGCTCTCAGTATTAAAGTGAGCAAGTCGTCAAGAGTTCCGCTCAGGGGCTTCCTGGGAGGAACTGGAGGCTTTCTGGGAGCCACCTCAGCCTGGTGGCCCTGTGGTAAAGAATTCACCTGCCAAGGCAGGAGACACAGGTTCCATCCCAGACCCAGGAAGAGTCCACACGCCGTGGAGCAACTAAGCCTGTGCACCACAAGCACTGAGCCTCTGCTCTAGAACCCGGGAGCTGCAACTACTCAAACCCAAGCACCCCAGAGCCCATGCTCCGCAACAAGAGGAGCCACCACAATAAGAAGCTGGCACATCGCAACTAGAGAGTAGCTCCTGCTCACCACAGCTAGAGAAAAGCCTGAGCAGCAGCAAAGACCCAGCACAGCCAAAAATTTTACAATACGTAAATTAATTAAATTTAAAAAATTCCTCCCTTGGTGAGTTTTCCCAGATGCACAGGGCAGCTTCCGCAAGAGGATGGCCCACCTTTAGGAACTGAGTGCCCCAAAATGCAAAGGAATGAAGCTCAGGAACAGTCAGCTCTCCACAGGGGATGTGTGATGTGGCGGGAGAGGGGACAGGCCGGACAGACATGAGACGGGTCAGTTCAGCAAATAAGCATCACCTAGGTGCCTGTAGTACAGAGGCAATCTGTACCTCTGAGGTCCACAAGCTCCCAGATCAGTAATCAAGACCTTGCCACGGAGGATGTCATGCCTCGGCAGAGGTCATCTTTTGGGGCCTCTCTCAGAATTGAGGGGTCGATACTGCTGGGAAGGGCTGACTTTGAGTTGTTTTCCAGGTAACAGAGAGTCCCTCTGATCCACTGGCCACATGGTGAGACTAGGTAACGTTGGGGCCAGAGCTTGTCCCGAAACCTCAGGGGCCTGGGCATGAACCAGCAGCGAGAGGAGCCGCTGACTCACTGCTGCCCAGATGGCAGCCTGCTAAGGAAATCCATGAAGGAAGCACCCATGTGACATGTTTTCTCTAGGGTTTCTCTAAGGGTTCTGCCACCTTGAAAATGAAGGAGAAAGAACTGGCAGCAAATGGCTGAACAAAATTCCATCAAACTGGAGAGGAGATTCTTGGTTGTGTTGCCCCAGTGCCCACGTACTCCCTGCAGACCTAATGGATTCTTGGTTGTTATTGGATTCATATGAGAAATGTTTACAGGGCATCTTTTTGTTACTGTTTTAATTATGAAAATACTAAATGCACTGACAACAATTTAAAATCTCCACCATCAATCCCCAGGGCTTCCCTGGTGGCTCAGATGGTAAGGAATCTGCCTGCAAAGCAGGAGACCTGGGTTCGATCCCCGGGTTGGGAAGATCCCCTGGAGAAGGAAATGGCAACCCACTCCAGTGTTCTTGCCTGGGAAATCCCGTGGACAGAGGAGCCTTATGAGCTAGTCCGTGGGGTCACAAAGAGTCGGAAACAACTTAGTCACTAACACACATCAATCCCTGCCCTTCTAATTGGAGGCAATCACCTATAATAGTTTCTTATAATTCCTCTGGAAAAATCTGTAGCAAATGTAAGCATCACACACATACACAGTTGGTCATACAACATAAATATCAATTTGCTTTTCTCACTTAAAATATATGTATTGAAGACTTTTCATACCAGCCCAACCTATTTAATGGCTGCAGAATATATTTGAATGCATGAGTGTACTGTAATTTAGTTACCCATTCACTGTTAGATATTTATATTTGTAGCCTTTTGATTTTATATCGTTTTAGTGAACATAATTATGCAAACACCATTAGGCACTTCTGCAAATAACTTGAGATGATTCATGACTAGAAGTGGAACTGCTGGGTTGGATTTTGGAGGATATTGTCACATTGATCTCTCCCCCAAATTAATTTGAACCAATCAGTATATAAAGCTATTTCCCTACACCTAGTACCTCCTGGAAACAGGGCCAGAGGGATCCCTGCCATGGACTCTAAGCTGAGGAAAGCTCCATTCTGGCTCTCTCTGACTGTGCCCTTCCCAAAGGGAATAGGCTGTAAGAGTTCAAGGGGATGTGTTGACCTAGAGCCTGCACCTCTCCACTTCTTGATATGCTCTGAGTATCTGAGACCCTAGGATTTCTTTTCCAAAGAGCTCTAAGTCTACCTCTGGGGAAAGCACAGGCTTCTTCCAAGATCATATGGCTGGTATACTCATCCCTAGGTCCTATATGAAGTGTAGACAGAGCTTGGAGGTGTGGGCTGGGTGTGCACACACACACACAGGCCCAAGGTATCTAACAGTGGAGGATGGAGCTAGAGTGGGAAAAAAAGAGACAGGCTTTGAACTAGGGGCTAGAAGTTATCTCTGATGCAGAATTCTGAGGGGTGTAAGAAGTCTAAACTTGAAACCTGGCCTGTCAGGTTGTGATTGAGATATATTTGTTAAGAGAAAATAATATATTTTATTTAATGGTTTGCTTGATTTATAATCTTTATGTATTGAATAATACGATATGTGGGTATGCATTTGCATTATTGCTCTAACCCTGTACATGTTAAGTGTGTGGCTCAGATGGTAAAGTGCCTGTCTGCAATGGAGGAGACCTGGGTTTGATCCCTGGGTTGGGAAGAACCCCTGGAGAAGGAAATGGCAGCCCTCTCCAGTAGTCTTGCCTAGAAAATCCCATGGACGGAGGAGCCTGGTAGGCTACAGTCCATGGAGTTGCAAAGAGTCGGACACGAATGAGTGATTCCGCTTAGTCTATTGGAGGGGGTGGACAGAAATGGTATATTGAACTGCGATGGGCATATCTTTAAAATTAGTTATGCTGAACACAGTCACATGATTCTTAGCCATTTTATCTTTGCCATTTATATCTTTGCTCCTTTCCTCTTTCTTTCTCTTTCTCTCACTTTATTTGTAAATGTTCTCTTGTGTATGAAGCTAATTAGCTCTTTGTCACCTGTTTTGCATATGTTTGTCTCTCTTTTTGTCATTTATCTTTTATTTTCGTTTTTTTTTTTTTTTTGCCAATGTCTAGAATGTTTAGACATTTTCTGCTTTCATATGTACCTATCGTTTTTCTTTTCTCCTCTTTCTAATGGCTGTTGTTTATATGCAGTTTATGTTTTTCTAAAACCTATCTTACTGTAAGCTTTTTTTTTTTTGCCACAAAACACTTTATTTACAAAATATATGTATGAAGACTACACGTCAGCCTATCACCATGGAAATAACCCCAAAGCCAAGGCAGGGCGGGCTTTAAAAAAAAAAAAAAGCGATGCCCATAGAAAGAGCAGAGCTCGGTCTCTCAGCCACCCTTCCAACTCAGAAGGAAAATTTCCCATTAGCGCCTGGGAGCGGGTGGTGAGCTTAGAGCCCACAGGACTGAAGGCCTAGAGGGGGGAGAGGTGCTGTGGGGGTAGGAGGGTGAGGCTGGCTGCTTGGGATCCTGCCGGGAACGGGTGGGAGGAGCAGGTGACACCCAGTATCCAGCAGGGGGCGCTGGATGCGTACAAGCAGCAGAGGGAAGCCGCCGCTCTCGGCCTTGCGCGCTCCAGGCCAGAGGGTTCTGAAGATGGGGGTAAGGTGGTCAGAGCATGTCTTCACACCAGCGAGGCATTCGCTTGAGCTGGTAGCCGCTCTACCACGCGTGTACCACCTTGGGGTCTCCCACGTCAGAGGAGAGCCCCTGTTCAGCCTCGCGTATCTCAGCAGGGCTGTAGCTGCTCGGGGGTGGTGATGATGATGAAGCCACTCCACCTGCTTTTTCCTCCTGGAAATATATTACCAGAGCCCCTACCCCGTCCACCAGGGTGAGGAAGAAAGGCGCCCATACGCAGGCCACCAGAGTCACTACTGACTTGGGGTAGGAGGGGCAGGCACTGGGACTGTGGTGGTACTCATGAATCAGCGGCCGAGGGCTGGGTAGTCAGCGTGGGAAATGGCGCCTCTGCAGGGCACCTCCACTGGGCTCCCTCCCTCGGCCACTGCAGCCCCCATAGGAATGCCCGGGGTTCCCGACCTAAGATAAAAAACTGCAGATGCCTCCCCCAACCCCCAGCAAATTTGGACACATATACTGCCTCCTGACCAAAGATCAGCTTCAGAGAGAGAAGGAAGGCAGGACAGAATAAAATATTTGAAGAAATAATGGCCAGAAATGCCCCAAATTTGATAAAAACTATAAACTCACGGATTCAGTAAGTTCAATCAACCCCAATGAAGAAAACTACATCAAAGAACATCATAATCAAATTGTTCAAAATCAACGATAGAAAATCTTAGAAGTGGCCAATGGGAAAATGAATAGAGGAACAAAGACAAGGATGACAGCAAATTTCCCACTGGGAGAAAAAAGGCAAGCAAGACAGTAGGGAAGCACCTGTAAAGGGAGGACAGAAGTATGAGGAATGGAAAGACAGATGACTGCCTTACCCAGGGCCTGACACTATGATGTGCTTGGGCCAATAGGGCATGAGTATTCTGTAAGGGGCAGATACCTGAAGGCAGGAGGAAGTTTGAGGGCCCATTTCTACTCCATTACCTTTAAGGCATCTCTCCATGGAAGGATGCTCCACTCTGAGTCCCTCTGCTTCAGAGACTTCTCCCCTGAGAAGAAGTCCCTCTTTCACAGTAATGCCTCAGGGCACTTGCTAGCTCCCGGGGATCACTAAACCCCTAAAAGGAGTGGGATTGAACAGAAGCAAAGATAAAGAAAGGATGTCAGTATTAAATATAAGGGATAGGTAAGCTTATCCTAAAGACAGGAAAATAAGACCCAGAGGGGAAGTCCAAGACAGGTCAGAGTGAACTTGATCATGGGTCAAGGTGAATGGCTCTGGACAAATGTCATGAACCGTGCAAGAGTGCTCAAGGCTCCACAGTGAGTGGAGCAGGGGCCAGGAGGCTTGGTGGTGGCAGGAAGTACAGGTGAGTCTTGCCGGAGCCGCCAAGAGCTAAATCCCCTGCTAGCTGTTTCTGCCACCAAGGACCCATCACCAGCTGACCTGGATCTTTGAGAAGGTCACTGCCTTTCTAAGGCAGTCATTTGACCTGGGTCTCAAAGATCTGTAAAACTTCACTTGGAGTATCCAGAGGGTTTGAGAAAGAGAGCAACTATCAGGAAGGCAAGGTTCAAAAAGCCCTCAAAGGACTGAGGTTACTTTAAATGTCATTGAGCATTTGGGAGATAAATGAAAATCATGCATTCTATATGATAATTTTATTAAAGAGGATAAATATCTACAACTGTGCAGAATTCAAATTTGTGCAATCCATGATTTTAGAGGCATCTTCTAAAGCCTTATTTTAATTAATTTAAGCCCATTAAACTGAATTTCTTACTGTTTCTGGCCCAAACTAAGTTGTCACACTCAGATTAATTTCTCCTAGAAGAGAAGCAAGGCAATTATGAGTGTACCCATGGTGAGTCACTCTTCGCTGGCAGAGGTTTATTGATATTTGAGGGAGTATTGTTTACCTAAAATATCTCGTGATACATGGCTGGGTGATAATATGTAATTAAACCATCAAGTCAACACACAGCTTAATTCTCCATTAAGCAGAGAGCTCCACCTCTAGGCAGTTTCGTTCACTGTGGTTTCTCAAACATGCTGGAACTGCCATTGGGAAGGGTACTGGCCTCTTCCCTGGTTCTCTACCTTAACTCCTGCTTGTGTGCCTTGAATCATAGGCCTTGGGCACTTGAAAGGGCAGTGAAGTTCATGGAGGAGTCAGGAGAGCATCACCCTGGATAAAAATGATGGAACACAGGAGCACTAAGCCATCGTCGGATTTACCCAAGCCCACTTTGTCATCCTATTATACAGAGACGGACGCCCAGGAAGGAGAGATTGTAAGGTCACACGGCAAAATAGTGGCAGAAACCAGATGCTGGTTTTTTGACTCTGAAAAGTGTTCAGACCTGCTACATTGCTAATTTATTATAAAGTCGGAGTTCTTCGCAGGTTTGTCATTTTGACACAGGCCGTCCCTGACAATCCTGTCCCTCAGAGTGCAGTGAACAGCAGGAACGGAACAAGAGGAGCAGGCTCCCCCTTTTGGGGGGCTCCTCTCTGACCGTCTGCCTTCAGGACAAGGGGAGTCGGTGAACACTGATTTTTTGTCCCATTGAACCTCAGACAGCAAAAATGCTAGGAGATCTCAGAAGGTGAAAGTGAAGTCGTTCAGTCGTGTCCAGCTCTTTGCAACCCCGCGGACCGTAGCCTACCAGGCTTCTCCGTCCATGGGATTTTCCAGGCAAGACTACCGGAGTGGGTTGCCATTTCCTTCTCTGAGGACATCTCAGAGATGAAGTAAAGACGGGCACAGAGCTGAGCGGTGGTCTCCAGGGACTCCCCCACTTACCTGGGATCGCAGCTTCCCTTGAGTGATTCCATTGCTACCACTTCTGGAAACAGGCTGCCTTGTTACCTACCTACATTCCCTTCAGTTTGCTCAGAACCTCTGGGCAAGTCTGGGCAAACATTTCCGCCTGGTTTCAGAACAACTCTGCCCTCCTGGCCCTGGCTAGAGTTAGGGGAAAGTTCTGTGCCCATTCCTCAGCGTGAAGCTAAAGGGGAGCAGCCTCGGGCATACTTAGCAGGAGGCAGGACTTGGGGAAGTGAGGGGCAGCCACACTCCCCATTGTTGAAATTCTTCCCTGGATTACTTTGGAAGGTCTTGGTGGATTTTCTTAGTGCTGAAGAGAACAAGCAGGAATGTGCCTATTCAATGTAGTTGAATAACTGTTTATTTAACAAATATCTTTTTATTTAACAAATCATCTATTTATTTAACCAATACCTAGGAAGTGCCTATTATGTGCCTGGAATTGCTTATAATATTCTCTCATATGCTTTTCAGTTGGCTCAGCCCCTTCACGTAAGTTCAGCTTACCCGTTCAGCCATGTGATAGGACTTTTTAAGAAGATTCTTTACTGAGGCTGTGCTGAGTCTTTGTTGCTGTGCGCAGGCTTTCTCTGGTTGTGGTGTGTGGGCTTCTCACTGTGGCGGCTTCTCTTGTTGCAGGGCACGGCTCTAGAGTGCATGGGTTCCGTAGTCGTGGCGCACAGGCTTAGCTGCCTCTCAGCACATGGGATCTTCCTGGACCAGGGATCGAACCCATGTGTCTGCCCTTGGTAGGTGGGTTCTTAACCGCTGGACCACGAGGGAAGTCCGTGACAGGGCTTTTAGTTTGCACCATGGCGGTTGGCCATGTCTCTAGCATTGAGTAATCCTGCTCACTCTCCTGCCTTTGGGACTGTGCCCTGCCCGCGCCTCACACCCCACTCACACTTTTGGTTCTGTATTGTAGCTCCTTGGATCCTTTAGCCTTTTGTTTGTTTTTAAACTTACTGTGTACTCAGTATTGTTCTAGAATGTGTGTCCCATAAAGGTACACTTTTGCTGTATCTCTGGTGTCTAGATCAGGGGCTAGTGCTTCCCATAGTAAGGGCTCAATATATATTTGTAGAATATATAAATATTGAAGCAATTGTAAAAAAAAAAAAGAAAAGAAAAGTACAGGGAGCACCCCTACTCTCAAAGTCTTTTTAATTAAAAAAGTAATATACCTGGATTTTGGAGCTTAAGTACATCCCCTTGAGTGTGGGCTGGACTTAGTGACTTGCCTCCAAAGAATAATATGGAAAGGGAAAAATAGGAGCTTTACAATGTAGAAACTGGGCAGTCACTTCCTTAACCAAGTAATCAAGGTTAACATCATCGGTGAAAAGTTATGTTGATAATATCGACCCTTTGTGATGTGATGAGGAAAGCAACTTACCTCTGCGGTATCTTCCCTCTGAAACCTGACACCACAGTCACGTCTTGAGAAAGGGGCTTCCCTGGTGGCTCAGTGGTAAAGAATCCCCCTGCCAAGCAGGAGGCTTGGGTTCAATCCCTGGGTTGGGAAGATCCCCTAGAGAAGGAGATGGCAACCCACTCGAGTATTCTTGCCTGGGAAATCCCACGGACAGAGGAGATTGACAGGCTAGAGTCCATGGGGTTGCAGAGTCAGACACAGCTAAGTGACTAAACAACAGCAACAATCGTGAGAAAGACTTCTAACAAACAAAGATTGCGGAGCATTCCACAGAACTCTTTAAAACTGTCAGGGTCCTGAAGATCAAAGCAAGACTGAGACGCTATCATAGATCAGAGGAAACTAGGGTCCATGACACCCACATGCAACGCGGTGTCTTAGATCAGATCCTGGAACACAAAAAGAACAATAGCAGGGGAAAAACAAAACTAGTGAAACCCAACTAAAGCCCGGAGTTTAGTTAATAGCAACGTGGTAATTTTAGTTTCTTAGTTTTGACAAATATACTATGATTTATACAACATCAACATTAGAGAAGTTGGGCGAAGAGTATATGGGAACTCTGCACTATCTAGCAAATTTCCTATTCATCTAAAACTAGTCAAAATAAAAAGTTTATTGAAAGCATAAAAGAGCAATATATTCTTAGAGTGAAAAAATTCAAACAATTTGGAAATAAAGCAAAAAGTAAAAGCTCTTCAATCTCTCTTCCACTCTAGTCCCTTAGAAATAAGAATTATTGGGAGTTCGGTATCTAATATTCCACACTTTTTCCATGCCTAAGTAAAGATTTGTAGTTTTGTATACTATACAAACAAATAGTTCTCTTAAAATTAAAAGAAATCTTTTGGTGGACTTGTTGTATACACATTGTTCTTTACCTTTATTTTTTTCACACTACAATATATCCTGGATATATTTTCTTGGCTTTACGTATCTACTTGGTGTCAGTCTTTTCAAAGGCTGCACAGTGTTCCATGGTGGGAAAGCATAGTACTTAGTACTTGCTTGGTTTTAAGTGACTGAATGCCAGCAGGAATTAGTTTAAACAAGCAGAACAGAGCATAAGAATAATAACAGGATATCTCTGGAAACTGGTGAGAAAGAGGGACTCCAGAGCCAGAGTGAGTCTCTCTCACCTTCTCTATTTGCAGGTCTTCTCTGTGTTTCAGCTTCATTACTCTGTTCATGGGCTTCCCTGGTGGCTCAGACAGTAAAGCGTCTGCCTGCAATGCAGGAGACCAGGTTTGATCCCTGGGTCAGGAAGATCCCCTGGAGAAGGAATGGCAACCCACTCTAGTATTCTTGCCTGGAGAATCCCATGGACAGAGGAGCCTGGTGGGCTACAGACCATTGGGTCACAAAGAGTCGGACATGACTGAGCAACTAACACGTGCATGCGCGGGCACACACACACACACACACACACACACACACACACACACACACTCTGTTCATAATTTCTGTGGCCCAGTCAGCTGTATTTGTCCGCTTTACAGGGCAGAAATGACGTTTATGGGAGGACTCCCCAGCTACCCCCTGAAGTTAAGATTTCACATCTTTAGCTCTCTTTCTTACTTTTAGTTCAAAAATTTTAGAGAAGGGTTCTGATTGGTTGGCCACAGATCGGGTGAGCACCATAAATCAATCAACTGTGGCCAGGATAGCAGACTTGTATCCTCTGGGAAGTACCAGCCCCTGATTTAGACAATAGAAATACAGCAAAGGTGTACCTTTATGGAACAGACATTCTAGACCAATGCTGAACGCACTGCTGCTACTGCTGCTAAGCCACTTCAGTCGTGTCCGACTCTGTGCGACCCCATAGATGGCAGCCCACCAGTAGGTTTAAAAACAAACAAGCAAGAGTCATGTTTCAGGGGATAGAGAAGCCTAGGACATGAGGAAGTGTGATCCTAGAAAAGCAGTCATTCTGGCCAGATAATATTTTGGAAATAGGTGGACCAAAATTAAATAAAATTATTTCATTTAAAAAAATAAGTAATAAAAATTAATTGATTAAATTAATAAAAATTAATTTAAAATCATTTTTTATTAATAGATTATTTTAATACTTTAAATTATTACTTTAATTAAAATTAAATAATTTATTTAAAATTTCAGTTTTAGATTATTACCCATTTTTTAATGTTACAAATAATATTGCATCAAATACCCACATACATGCATCTTTGTGAAATATGTTAGTATTTTTATAGAATAGAGTCCTAGAATGGAATTGCTGAGTCAAGGGGCATCATGCATGTTGCCAAATTATTTTCAAAAAATTTCACACCTGCCAGCAGTGTATGAGGGTGCTGCCTCCTTGTGTCCTTCCAACCTTTTAATTTTCATCAATGTCGTGGATTTAAAATATACCTTTGTTTGATTTGCATTTTTAAAGTTGGTTTATTATCATAATTGAGCATATCTTATGTTTATTAGGCATTTGATTTTCTTTATTGTGCTTTATCCTATGTGTATTTTTTCAAGTAGATTACTTATCTTTTTCTTTCTCATATGTAGGAGCACTTTATATGTTGTGGGTTTTTAGCCCTTATTTATATGTTATGTATGTTACAAATGTTTTCTCTCAGCCAGTGATTTGAATGCTGGCTCTCCTTGTATGGAAGTTTAAATTTTTAAGTAGTCTCATCTTTTAGTCTTTTCCTTTATGTCTCCAGAGCAATGTGTTGGGGTTGGCAAAACCTTTTCCAAACTCAAGATAATAAAGATAGTCTAATATTTCCTTCTAGTATTTTTATAGTTTCAGTTTTCATTTTAGATATTTAATCTATTTTAAGTTTTGTGTGTGTGATATATATGTAAATAATTGTCCATATACCATTAAATAATTCATCCTTTTTGATTGGCAGTGACATTCTTATTGTCTTAAATTTCCATTAATTTGTGGTTCTGTTTCTATACTGCTTATTTGTTCCATTAATCTGCTTTTTCAATTCACGCATCAATACCATATACTAACTAGATTAGCTTTGTAGTATGTTTTGATCTATGAGCCATTTTTTAAAATTTTCCTGCTTAATTCAGAATCAGTTGGTCAGGTTCTCCCTCCTGTACCTCCAATTGCCCCTGAACCAAATTCTAGAAAAATTGAATTGAATTCTAGATAAATGTAGGGGAAAGATCCATCATTTTAACATTGCCTTTCAGACTGCAAACATGGTATGTTCTCTTAATTTTCAGTCTGTTTCATAGTACTCAATAAAGACTTACAGTTTGCTTTTTCTTTATTAAGACTTTGCATTTCCCTGTTATCTACGAGTTTTTCATATTTTTTGTTGTAGTGTGAGTCTTAGGAATTTTTCTTTAACATTACATTTTCTAAATGGGAAAGCTTTTCATTTTTTCCCTATGTTTGTCTTGTATTCAACCAACTTACTGAACCTGTTATTATTCTAATAATACCCTAAATATTCTAGATTAATAATTATATGCCTGGAATCATGGTAGTTTTGACTCCTTTTATTTAAACTTTCTTTTTCTTGCCTCCAGCCTCACCTTTGAGGTGTCTGGAGGTAGTTTCTGTCTTAGACATCTCTTCGGGATGTGACGCTTCGACCTCCCTTCCAGCTGTGACCCCTGCACCATGGATGGAGCTCTGTTATTAATTAGGTGTGGTGCCGGGTGGGGGGCGGGTGGCGTGGGACTCATGCCATGAGGCAGCCTCTTCTTTCCGGAACATACTCTCCCTGTAAGCACAGCTTTCACCCTTCTCTGTCGTGGGCACTGCGGCCTCACATCATGCACAAAACTAGAGGCCATTTGAGGGCAAACCTCCAAGGATGACCTGGTGTGCCCTGAGTGCCAGTACACAGCTCGACCCCACCACAGCCCCTTTCTCTTCATACTGCCAGTTTTCCCTTTCCTTCTAGCTCGGTCAGAACTGGAAGACTGGGCTAAGTCTGCTGGTCTTTTGTTTCCTGCTTACCCTATACCCCTTCGCACATCCTCTCATGTCCTATGCTTTCCTCAACTCTTCTCTAATTGGCCTGGTAGGACCCAACTTGTATCTTCTGTCCTCTCCCACCCCAGACCTTTCCCAGTGATGGGAGGGAGGAGCGAGCATGCTGTGGCTGGTAAACTGAATTCCTCCTGCACGGGAGGCTGGCTGCAGAACCTGGTGAAATGGGAGGGATGAGAGGCAAGAACAGAAACCCCTGGTCTGCCTCAAGGAGTCCCTAGCTATGAGGAAACATTGTCCTAGAATCACCCAGAGATACCCCAGCTGGCCAAGGCCTCCTGAAAAAAAGACATGCTCCTGGGTTAGTTGTGTAACCTTAAGCAGGCGTCTCCAACCTCTGGGTCACAAACTGGTACCTCCTGTCAGATCAGCTGATTTACTTCCAACCTGTTTCTGTTCTGGCTTTTATGAAAAGTTTATATGCCTCCAGAGGCTGTGATTCCACAGCACCCTCTGAACAGAGGCCAATGAACACAGACCAAACGTCCCTGACCATCCTCCTAACACATCCTTCCCTGCCCTCTGCCCCCATGCCTCACGCCACAGTGCAGCTCTCTGGGGTCACAGCTATTCCCTGACATGCTGGGCTTTCTCACACCTATGAGAAAGTCTTTACTGTTTTGTCTGGTGTATCCTTCCTTATCTCAGTTTGTCCAAATTCTACCTATGAGTAAGTAGAATCACCTTGATTGTATGCCTACTGAGAATGTTTGGCCTGGATCCAATCATGAGGAAACAGTCAAACAAATCCAGCCTTGGGAGTATGTCAATGTCATGAAAAATCCTCCCCTCCAAAACAGAAAAGGCAGGATACTGTTCTAGATAAACAAGGAACTGAAGAGACAGATAACTAAATGTAAGTTATGATCCCTTATTAGAATCCTGATTAAGCTGGAAAAACTACAAAAGTATAAGGGCATTATTGGGCTAATTGAAAGAATTTGGAGTATAGATTAATCAAATCATATTGTTATCAATGTTTAATTTCTTAAATGTGTCAGCAGTGTCATGACTGTGTGAGAGAATTGCCTTGTTCTTTTGAGATACGTGGTGAAATGTTGGGGAATGATGTGTTATAATGTCTATGAGGTTAAGGTGAGGTGAAGTCGCTCAGTCGTGTCCGACTCTTTGCGACCCCGTGGACTGTAACCTATTAGGCTTCTCCGCCCATGGGATTCTCCAGGCAAGAATACTGGAGTGGATTGCCATTTCCTTCTCCAGGGGATCTTCCCGACCCAGGGATCGAACCCGGGTCTCCCGCATTGGAGGCAGACGCTTTAACCTCTGAGCCACCAGGGAAGCCTATAATGTCTATAACATATTTTAAAATGACTCAGTGAAGTATATACGTGTATGTGTACATACAGTGAGAGGAAGGAAATATGACAAATTGCTAACAATTGGTGTATCTAGATTATGACTATATGAGTGTTCACTATACTCTTCCTTCATCTTTTTTTATGTGTTTAAACTTTTTTCAAAATATAATTTGAAGGAAAAAATATCCCATCTATTTTATAATCTGAAATCCAAGGCAGCCACTTCCTCCATGGAGCCTGTTTTTTGGCCCAAATCTTAGGGAACGGCTCCCTTTTCCATCCTCCCAGAGCCTCCTGGTTTTGCCTGTTACATCATCTGACCCAAGCCACCCTGAAGAAGAGTAAGCTACAGATGTGTCTGTCCACCTCCCTGGGCTATAAGACCCTGGAGGGCAGTGACTGCAGAGATCCCCAGGGCTGGAGAGGGTGAAAAAAGCAAGCTTTGTCATGTTCCTCCCCGGCTGGGGACCACTCCTCCTACCTCTGCTTCAGGGCCCTGGCGTTAAGGGCCCTTCCTGGTTCTGTTGAGTCCTGCCCTCCAAACAGAAAGAGAGACCAATCCCAGTGTAAAAGGATCTATTTCAATGCAGTATCAGAGTCCAATCAGGGAAGCAGAACACTCTGAGTGGGTGTATTAGTGAGGGTTTTCCTGAGAAACAAACCAGCAGGCTGTGTGTGGATGGCAAGAGAGAGGGAAAAAAAAACGGATTGATTTTGAGAAGCTGGCTCACACATTTATAGAGACTTGGCAAGTCCAAAATCTAGGTTAATCTGGCAAGGTAGAGACCTGGGGAAGAGTTGCAATTCAAGCCCAGAGGAGGTCTGTCCAGAATTACTTCTCCTTATGAAGATGTCTGTCTTTTTCTACTAAGGCCTTCATTTGTTGGGATGGGGCCCACCCACATCGTGGAGGGTAATTTGCATTACTCAAAGTCCACCAATTTAAATGCTAACCTCATTCAAAAACAATTTCACAGAGACATTCGGGATAATGTTTGACCAAATATATGGGCTCTGTGGTCTAGCCAGATTGACACATAAAATTAACCATCTCAGTTCACTCCTTGTCAACCTGGCACCCATACATGTCTCCTTAGACCATACTAATTCTCCAAATAAAAACAATAACAAGGTCATAATTCAACGTTCATGATACAACTATGTTGTATACAACTAAAAATGTACTGTTTCCCCAAAACAGGATGCAAATTCCTTGGGTGATAGTCACTCTTATTGATGTCCCATAACTTGATACTATGATGTGAGGTTAACAATAGTATGATATATAATACAGAGTCAAAACCAAAGTCAAAGTCAAAGATCTTATGTTCCACCAGTGGTCAACCTTTTGGTCTCCAGGGATTGAAAGGTTTCATGCTGCTGCTACTGCTGCTAAGTCGCTTCAGTCGTGTCCGACTCTGTGCAACCCCATAGACGGCAGCCCGCCAGGCTCCCCCGTCCCTGGGATTCTCCAGGCAAGAATACTGGAGTGGGTTGCCATTTCCTTCTCCAATGCATGAAAGTGAAAAGTGAAAATGAAGTCGCTCAGTTGTGTCCGACTCTTAGCGACCCCATGGACTGCAGCCCACCAGGCTCCTCCATCCATGGGATTTTCCAAGCAAGAGTACTGGAGTGGGGTGCCAAGGTTTCATGGAAGACAGTTTTTCCACGGATGGGGGTTTGGGGGATGGTTTCAGGATGATTCAAGTGCATTACATTTATTGTGCACTTTATTTCTATTATTATTACATCAGCTCCACCTCAGATCATCAGGCATTAGATCCCAAAGGTTAGGGATCCCTGACATGATAAGGGGATAAGAGAGAAAAGAAAGATAACATGCACATATTCATAACAGAATGAAGAATACTCATAACAGTTATAGCCCTTGTTCTGTAACTGGTCACATGGTTGTAGCTGGTATTTTTAATTATCTTTTCCACTGCCCATTCCATATTCCCTTTGCCCTCAGCAGGTCTTTACCCGGTGAAGTGAAAAAGTAAAAGTATTAGTCATTCAGTTGTGTCTGACTCTTTGTGACCCCATGGACTGTAACCTGCCAGGCTCCTCAGTCCATGGAACTCTCCAGGCAAGAGTACTGGAGTGGGAAGCAATTTCCTTCTCCATGGGATCTTCCCAACTCAGGGATTGAACCCAGGTCTCCTGCGTTGTGGGGTGATCCAAACTTTCATTTATGAAGAGTCTAGACCGTTAGTAGTGCTGCCTGAATTCAACAGCTGTAATTCTCCATTGACTTTAGTTATACGGTATGGTAATACTAACAGACGCCATGATGGGATCCTCTATATTGCAGACATATTCTTCTTCACCTGATTGTGATGTCTAAGTTTTGGTCTCACCTTCCTGCAGCTGGCCCTGTCCAAAGCCATCTTACAACCTTTCTCAGGTCCTGATTCTGGGCCATGCTCAGGGCACTTTCTGGCTATTTTTCATTCTGTTCAGACCAGTTCCTGTGCTCATTCTTGCCCACACAGCCCTGGTGGGGAGAGCTCACTATGCAGTCAGCTGCAGCTGCCCTTTGGCATCTTTTTTCTTATTCATCCCTAGGCAGCAGCATCCACCCATGACCCTCCACTTGTCAGAGGGCCAAACTTACAGACATTTTAAGCTTAAAGCAAACAGTTATTAAGATGAAGTTTGGCTTATTCAATGACAAAACATCTCAAATCTGAATATTGTATTTTAGCATTAGTTGGCTTTGCTTATCATATGAATGTGAGAATTCCCCTTCCCAGTTAAAGACAAGCACTGGCATAATATACCTGGAAGAGGTTTCCAGGGAGTGTTTATTAGACCCTATCAACTGAGAATTAAGAGAATTCCAGGTGTATTTGGCTTGTAACTTGCTTGGAGAGGATCCTGCTTGCGGATATGGTTGAGGGAGACTTGCTCCAGTCCGCCAAGGTGAGCAAATGCTGTGTGTGAAAACTAGCAGCAGAAGGAAAACCCAAGTCTGGGGAGGAGCCTGGTGTGAGGGGAGGGGAGGTTGGGGAGGAACAAATAGGCCTTTGGAAAGAGGTGCTGGCAACCCCAAAATGGAAGGCCTCAACTTGGTAATTTAATTTCCCTTTTGAAATAGTAAGCTCTGGCCCAGAAGCAATAAGCAGAAAATATAAATAATAAACATTCATTGGGGGGAGGGGTAGTGAAAAGATATTAATAAAATAAGCATATGATTTTATATTGTGGTTTTAAAAATAATTTGTTATAACATATTAACTATTCTTTAAAAAGTAGAATTTGAAGTTCAGAAAATTAAATCAGATTAAAGGGTTGAGAATTTTGCCCCATATTTTTGTCTTTCAAAGTTGATATGATCAGTTAGGACCTATAATTTCTTTTCCTAGTTGAGGGCGTCAGATCTTGCCATCTGTATTGTACTCACTAAAAGAAATCTCAGTAGAACAAAGCAATTCCAGTTTCTGTTAAGATTACTCACAAAACAATGCCCAACTGGTTACAAAAATTTCTGTACTCCAAACTCCCAGCTTTATAAACTGGGATTTTTATCCTTTTTTCAAAGCAATAACCTTAGAAGAGTTGGTGGTGTGCTAAGAGTCCTTTGAGTAAGACAGACTTGTGTGGGCTCTGTCTCTGACACTTACTAGCTGTGTTGCTATGGGCAATTATTTGACCTCTTTGGGCCTCAACTTTCTTGGATGGAAAATGGGAATAATCTTGGGTCACTTTTAGGCCTGCTGCAGAGATTAAGTGAAATAATGCACACAAAGCACTTGGTATAGTGTTTGGTATCCAGCGATCAGTCATCAGCTGCTAAGTCGTGTTACTGAGGACAAGGACCCCATTACTGTGTTTTTACTGTGTTTCCAGCACAAAGCAGGATGTCTGGGATCTAAGGGCTCAGCTGAACTAAGCTGCATGAAGGAAGGAGTTTCAAGCAGTGCTGTAGCTTGGGGTGGACAGGCAGAGGGAGAAACACAGTCGTTTTTTTATTTCCTCATACTTTTCCTTCTTCAAAGATCCCAATTAGCTCAAAATAACTTTGGCTAAATTTCCAAACTGTTCCCTCCTCTGCAATACACACAGAAAAAGAAAAAAATACCTCGCAAACCTGTGGCTTAAACAATCATTTAAATTACATACATTAATTAAATTTTATTTATTTAATGTCAAGAGATAGAAAGGGAGTGGGGACGTGGATGCCTGATATATCCTTTTTTTCCCCATAAGGTCTAAGTCCTTGTTTTACTTACTTGTTCATTCATTGCAGGGAGAAGGTTGGGCCTCCAGTTCTCATCCATGGGTAGAATTCAGTGTTACAGTCACGTTAGGATCAGGGCTCTCTTGCACACTAGATTCTGAGCACCACAGCTTTGTTTAGAATAGTACATTGGGTTTTTTCTTTCCTTCACTGTCAGTTATAGAAAAAGCTACTCAACACTTCTAAAATTCTGCAGATTAAGGACATGATTTCTAGCCAAAAAAAACTTAAAAAAAAAAAAAAGAAAACTCAGTTGCATCAAACGAATGGAAGGCCTCCAGGGTCTGGGAGAGTAAATGGTGTGCTGATTCTCTGTTGCCCAGGAGAGAACTGCCCTCAGGGTTTCCTGGAGGGCCCCCAGGTGGCCGGCTAAGGGCAGGGTTTAACCTGCACCATCAGGTGTGGGGGGCTCCTTGTGGTCAGACTGTAAAGAATCCTTGTGCAATGCCAGAGACCTGGGTTCCATCCCTGGGTCAGGAAGATCCCCTGGAAGAGGGAATGGCTACCCACTCCAGTATTCTTGCCTGGAAAATCTCACAGACAGAGGAGCCTGGTGGGCTACAGTCCTTAAAGTCGCAGAGTCAGACATGAATAAGCAACTAACACACACACAAACATCTGTTTGTTTTTGGACACTTAACACCGAAGGAAGAGAAGAGCAGGGGCATTCAGAGATGGGGCAGGGCCAGGTCTACCAGAGGAGGGCTGGGACTTGGGAAGATGAATGACTAGCCTGAGCTGGGATTTAAGAAACTCCTAGATTTGTGAACATGGAAGCAATTGGGACCCAATAGAGGGACAGGAGCAAACACTGGGGCTCTCTGGGAAGGGAACCCAGACTAAGCCAACGGTTAATCCAAAAGAAGCATCTCAGCCCACCCTTCAGGGTCATTCTCAGCAGATCTTTCCTGAGTTTGCTAACGAGGAATCCATTAGGAGGGGGATCTTTTGAGGGGGCTTCATCCTGAGAGTCAGGATGCTACCCTTCTACAGACCCTGTCCTGAAGCTTCACCAAAACACTCAACTACTTTAACAAGCCCCTCTTATAGAAGACTTACAGGGCCTCTAAGGATTCATTTAGCTTACGTACATGTCTCATTTCCCTTCTTGAGGGCTGGGACTAAGGGCTGTTTCCTCGCAAACCTAGTTTGGTAATTTGCAATAGCAGTCTCTTGATATTGAAATGAGATACGTGCCAAAGACCCTGGCCTGAGACCTCATATCTGAGCAGAGGAACTGCTTTCACAGCGGGCATGGGGCAAAAAGTAGACATAATCTTGGCAACATGCTGTGTTGGGAATGACCTGGGCCCCACCCTGTCTCTGCTTCCATGTTCAACCCCAGACCTGAAAGTTTCTCCAGTTTGTAGGTCAGCAGTCAGGACCTCCCTTGGAAGGAGAGAAAAGCTGTAAGGTGGGGCTGAGAATGGCTTTGTTCAACCCTAACCTAGATCCTGCCCTTCAACTGGTCTGTCTTTTGGGAGTCTGATACTTTTTGCCTGTCTCCAAGAGCTTATTAATGATCAGACGGTAAACTGTCTACCTACAATGCGGAAGACCCAGGTTCAATCCCTGGGTCGGGAAGATCTCCTGGAGAAGGAAATGGCAACCCACTCCAGTATTCCCGCCTGGAAAGTCCCATGGACAGAGAAGCCTGGTGGGCTACGGTCCATGGGGTCGCAGAGTCGGACACAACTGAGCTACTTCACTCACTCACTCAGGGGGCAGGGCAACTGGGGAATGAAAAGAACAAAAGCTCAAACAGAACAAATGGATTCTTCATCAGCAGACTTGGGGAAGGCCTGCTGAGAATACCCTGAAAGCTGGGCTGAAATGCCTCTTTTTCGGCTGCCTGGCTCTTTTATGTGTTTTATAAAATGTTATTCAAGTATAGTTGATTTACAATGTTGTGTTAGTTTCTACTGTACAGCAAAGTGATTCAGCTGTACATATATACATTCTTTTTAAAAATATTTATTTCTTTGGCTGCACTGGATCTTAGTTGCAGCACGTGGGATCTTTGTTGCATCGTGCGGGATCTTTTGTTGCTGTGCGTGGACTCTCTAGTTGTGGCACGTGGGCTCAGTAGCTGTGGCACATGGGCTTAGTTGCTTGGTGGCATGTGGGATATTACCTCCCTGACCAGGGATTGAACCAAGGTGCCCTGCATTGCAAGGTGGATTCTTAACTACCACTGGACCACCAGGGAAGTGGTTACATTCTTTTTCATATTCTTTTCCATTACAGTTTATCACAGGATATTGAATTCAGTTCCCTGTTGAGATGCCTCTTTTGCACTAACCATTGGCTTAATCTGGGATCCACCCCTACTCCCCCGCCCTCACCAAAACAGATTCTGAACAAGAATTTGTATCAGGTAGTTTATTTGGGGAATGAATCCCAAGGAACAGGACTGGAGGACTGGTAAGAGTCAAACAGTCAAGGCAGGAAAGAAAAAGGCAATCCAAGGGTGGATTACTAAGCTGATTAAGTTGGACACTACCACGGGCAGCCAGGGTTCTGTCATCTTAGGTGCTGTACAAAATGTACCTCGTAACTGCCCACGGAAGAGTGGAACATTTTTCCACTAGCTTCTGTTCGCTTTGGTTAGAGGTTGTCCAAGGACGTGTTAATTCCTTTGTACTTCCAAGTTTATGTCTGAATGGGCTGTGGCTTCTTGCAGGGGTCCAGATTGCAGTGACAGAGAAGCCCTGAGATATCAAGTACAGCTGAAGCAAGGTTCTCTCAGGTTACATCTGTATGTAGCAGGCTGCCACAGCAAAGCTGGAATAAAAAGATGGGCTGGGAAGGTGTGAGGTCAGCCACAAATGGAGTCAGATAGACATAGACACGTCAATTGTCCTGCCTTCCATAAACAGAACTTTATTTCCATAAATTCTGGGTCCAAAGGTAGGAAGGAAGTATGTTTTTCCTGGGAGGAAATATTAACTCTTTAATCAACTGCTTTTGAAGCAATGCATAAACCTCAAAGTACAACCTGGTGACCCAACATAGCGATCTATGTTATGACAGTGGCATGCTGTAACAGTGACTATTCTAAAAAACACCACTGAAGCAAGTTTGAGTCTGTCTATGAAATGGGTACAGGAAAACAAGAGCACCCTACCTTCACGTTTCTCCAGGTC